>CM050911.1:40439943-40669803 GCA_027742785.1 Vigna reflexopilosa | reverse complement strand
CCTTCGACAAACTAACGGAAGAACCTTCCTTCGAAAAACGAACGGAAGAACTTGCTCAATAAACTTGAAGAGAACCTCTCCAACCTTAGACACATTACGCGCGGGCTTCTCCTATTCACAAGGCTTGATTCGAGCAACACTAACACTTAAAAACTTCCTTAGAGCATTGTTGTATTTTCAAGTAGCTTAGATAACCCTCTAAAAGGTTTGATAACGAGATATATAGCCCAAAGGTCAGAATCTGAAAAGACAACTCCAACTGCCAATGATAATCGATTATCACAAGTTATAACTGATTATATGTGTCCGTTATGAGTTTTTCAAAAAGTGATAATCGATTATCTTGAGCAATAATTGATTATTTGCACGACTTAGGCAAAATTGACTCAGACTGAAATAATCGATTATTTGCGCGAGCATCACTTTTTCTCTTAAGCTCGTGATAATTGATTATCACGAGGAATAATCGATTATCTGTGCAAACTTTACCTAGAGAGGAAAACTTCTAAGTGTTTACATCATACAAAGTTATTTTCTATTACAATTTATTCTATAAAATGCTTTTAAAATAAATATAACAAGAGTCTTCAAGTTCTTCACTTTGTATCATCATCAAAACCATATTAGCTTCTAGACACCAATGCTCCTCATTGGTAACAATCTCCCCCTTTTTGTTGATGATAAAAAATCTCTTGTTTTAAAAGCATCTTTGATTTCCTGTAAGATTTTAGACTTACAAACAACAAACATGTTAGCAATAACTACACTAACTTAAATTTCTCCCCCTTTTTTATCATAAGTAAAAAGCAAATAGAAGTACTCCCACTCAATTTGTTCTCCCCTTCAACAAATCAATTTATGCAATATATGATGATAAGAAGAAGATTTGATTTATTTAAACAAATGAAATTACAACACACAGAATAAGTAGGATCATAAAGACAACAATAAGCCAAATGTAAAACAGAAAACTAAGCTAAAAAGTTAGACTCGGTGGTTGATCTGGAGGTTTAAGATTGAGGCGATTTTCAATATTTCCAAGGCGGGTGTTGAAGTCTTCAAATTTCTCATATACATATTCTTCATGAGTTTGTTGCATTTCAATGATTCCATCAAATCTTGCTTGGTGAGCCAAACTCATGTCCTCCAACTGTTTAGAGAGATTGACAAAATACTCTTCCATAAAGAAGGATGAGGATGAAGGCATTGCAGAGGGTCCATCTTCAGATGGACCCACAACTCTTACAGGTTCCGCCATATGGGGATCCATGTCATCATCTTCTTAATCCTGATTCTCTTCATCTTTGTGAAGAAACACATTTCCATGGGCAACAAAACCCATTTGGCGTAGGGTTGTTTCTCCAATTTCTATGCCAATGGTTTGGATGGATTGATTGTTTTCACCTTCCACACTTACTCCTTAAAATTCAAGAATTCGAGAGATGAGGAAAGCATATGGGAGATGATATGTAGAATATTTCTTGGCCTTCAACATTGTATCAGTAATGAGTGTTGGACAATCAATGTGAATATGGTTCAGAATACCATATAGAAGAAGAAGATCTTGCTCATAGCATTAAGCATGATTAGTGGCACGAGGGCACAAGATCCACACAATTAGATAGTGGATCATCCTCTCTTCTACTTTGAATCCACCAACAAGTAACTGTCGTCAGTTGGATTGTTGTTGGGGGTTGAAGTCTGGAACGCCTAGATGAACCTTCACAGCATCATTCCAAATTGTGAGCTTTGCCACATTCGTCCAGATGTCATCATAAAGGATAATTCGGATTCCTTTTACTTTGGTTGTCACAATTCCTTCACGATACTTAAGGTTGTAGTAGAATACCCTAATCAGGTCGGGATAGATGCATCCCTTTTGCTCTACCAAATTTGTGAGACTTTGGGCTTCAAACAAATTTGGGAATTGAAATCCGTAGAAACGATAGTAACCTAGACGGACATACTTAACTCCTATAATGCGACGCTCCTACCAGAAATGGACAAACTCCGCTTGTTTCTCTGGATCGGAGATCCATCCTTCGAGAGTGGCAAGACGGGGAGCACGAGGGCGCGAGGAAGATGCACCTTTAGTGCGTCTTCTTGTGGGCATCTTGCGTCTTACGTCATCCATGTGAATCAAATAGATTATAGAAGTGAAATGGAAGTAAAGAAGAGGGATAACTTTTGTGAAACTTGATTTTGGCAGAATATGAGTGCTTTGGGTGGTCATTAATCGATTAAGAAGGAGTATTTATAGAGGAAATGAAGAAACTAGTCGTTTATGGTTGTTTTTTAACGTTGCAACGACTCTATTTTCGAACCTACATCGAGTGATAATTGATTATCACTAATGACTCTACAATGTGCAACGACTCTATAAAATGCTTTTAAAATAAATATAACAAGAGTCTTCAAGTTCTTCACTTTATACCATCATCAAAACCATATTAGCTTTTATACACCAATGCTCCTCATTGCTAACATTCTTAACATTATAATTAATTCTAAACATGTTTAAACCTTGGATTAGATACCAATTTGTTCAATTGACCAACAATTCAGTTTGTGAGATCAAGTCAAAAACCATCAAAAGTCCAAATAACAATTTACCATACCAAAATGAAACAATTTCAAAAGCTAGACCAGTTCTAAATGACCTAAAAACAGACCCCAAACATCAAGTTCACTCATAACATAACTCCTATAGAATTTCACCTGTCAAAAACCTTATTTTAGACCAAAAACCAACCATCATTTGAATTTTCAGTATATCAAAATACCAAAAAAAAAAAAAATTCCAACCAACTATAACATCAGATCCACCAATTCAAGCACCCAAAACAGGTACATTCAACAAGCGATCACAACAACGTTCTTTCAATATTAGACAACATATATTCAAATCAAATTCAAGCAAATAAATACAACAAAATTTCACCAAGCTCAATCCATTTAATTCAACTTAAACATACCAACTCATGTTATCAAAGTACTTAAAACTTAAAGTAAGGTATTTAGCTTCCCTTATCTTATAAAGGACCAAATTCCTCTATAAGAGCTAAGACGACTCTACCAGTTCAAGGAACTCCATCCGCACCTACAACTCACAGAAACATGATCAGGGTATATCATTAGAACCACTGATCAACAGAGAGTCTTATAGAAGACTCAAATGATACATGTAAAAACACTATGGTTTATATGCAAAGGAAATAAGATAGATCAAAGAAAAAAAGTAGAAACTAACTTACTCTTTTGGAGAAATTGATCGGGTAGACTTGAAGATCTAGCTATTGTGATCATTTAAGCAGTTTCTAATCTTCAAACAGATGAACATAGGAAAAAAACTTCTAGAGAAAAGTCAGAGAACTCTAAGAAATGGTTTCTAGAGATATTTTGTGTTTTAAAACAATGAAACTTGTTCCTAACGAAATTATTTATATTAAAATCATTTAATATTAAAATAATTGAATCTAACTATTTTTAAACCATTATCACTTCTAAAATATTATTTTTCTAGAGTGTTACGCAGATGAGTCTATTTTATTTTCATTTACAATCAATTCAATCACGGGTCTTCTATAAAGTTAAAAGCTGAAAAATTTTAAATAAAATATTTATCTGAGTGATATTTAGACTAACGACTTGGTTTCCTTTTTCTTTTATAAATATTTGGAATTACCTAAGGTTGTTAAAGCAAATTGGTTCATCACATTTGAATGTGTAACTTTGTGACGAGTGATACAAATTGGAAGAACTTGGTCCCCCTCACCCCACTCTACCACTCATGATGACAAACACGTTACGCAATTATCATAAGAGAAAATTACGTTTCTGGTATATTTACTTTTGAATTGATAAATTTAATATTTCAATTTTTAAATTTATGTAATGTTAGTTATTTCTTATGTTTAATATCATAAATATTGGTGGGGCAAGAGATGGTAAATAGTTATAGAGGAAAAGAGTCTTTCTGAGTATAGATTTATTGAAATTCAGCACCATATGCAATGTTGACCCCACAACACCGTTCGGACGTATCTTTGTTTTTTGCATATAAATAAGGGTCTTGTTCCTCAGAGATTTCACCCACCAAAACATAGTTATAACACACAAATACAGAACATTTTGGTATGCGTCGATCTGAGCCATGACAACCAAACAAGTGAGAAATAGTGAAAAGATGTTGGGTACTCATGACCATGATAATACTCCTTCTTGGTCGCTTGGAAGATGCATTTCTTCATGTTTTTCACCATCTGTAAAAATGGAGCCAACCCTCAGAAACCTTCCTAGAGCTGCTGCTTCTGAATCACCATATACCAACCCCAAGAAGAAGCGTGGAGGATGGAAGGCCATAACTTTTATTTTAGGTCTACTTCTCTTTTTTTATCCTTACATATGATTTTCTCTCCTACTTCATTCCTTCATGCATATATATATATTCACACTTTTTTTAATTAAGATTAACTAATCTTTGTCTCAGAGAGCAAGAGAAAGATAGCACAGAGTTCTTAACCACATAATTCCAATTGAGTTTAATCACAAAATTTTAAAAAACCAAAACTCAGTATAAAACTTCATTTCAGAGATTCAACTCAATAATTTATACTTCTTCTATAGCTTTAATTTTAGAAAACATTAATTTTAATTCATTTGTCTTTTTTTTTTAAAAAGATTCTTGTCTAATAATTTCTTACATTAGTTGTTTTCTTACTAATACTTGTAATTGTTTTAATTCATAAACATTATGAACTGTCTCCTTTTTACTCTCTTATCTGGAAAATTTAAGAATGTAATGTTGTTATCACTTTCTCTCCTTATGACTACCATAATTACAGACAAATAAACTCTTACATAGAACTGAAGCTCAAATTAGAATAACTTGAGAAAATGATTAAACTAGAAAGCTTCTTCCCAGTAAAATACTGATAATGAATTATTGTTTTTTCTTGGATTATTGTTAACGTTGCAGGGAATGAAAGTTTTGAGAGGTTGGCAGTGTTTGGTTTATTTGCAAACTTTATGGTATATTTGACAAGAGAACTTCATTTGAACCAAGTTACTGCTTCTAACATTCTGAGTTTATGGTTTGGGATCACAAACTTTGCCCCACTAGTTGGTGCCTTCATTTCTGACGCCTATGTTGGTCGTTTCCGCACCATAGCTTTTGCATCATTTGGTACCCTTTTGGTAAGCTCTCTCATATTTTTCAGAATAAAAAACAAAACTTTATACAACTTTTCTTTTTAGCTGTAAATTTAATACAACTTACACATTTAGTCACCTTGCCTTTTTTTGTTTGTAGGCTTCCATATAAGAGGAAGTTATGCATGTGCCATTCAATCAACCACTAATAATAAATACAACAAAAATATATTAACATAAATTTTTAAACAATATTTTTACATAATATACAATACATTTATCATTTTTATTAAATTTAAAATATGCAAATACAATAACAAATAAATAATAAATTAATAAAAAAATAATACTTATCTAAATATTGATGTGTATCAAAATATCTTTTTCTTAATAAATATACTGATCTTCAAGTACTATGTAATCAAATATTGTTATGATTGAAATGAAAAATTAATTATTAAATAATTTAAAAAATAATTTATTAAATATAGGGAAAATTATGTTTGTATTAAATATATTTATAAAATCTTTTATTTATAATAAAAAGTTATAAATTAAATTTAAAATATAAATAAATAATAATAATAAGTTAACTAAAATTAAAAATAAAAATAATATATTTAACTATTATTATTGAAATTACATACTCAGCAGTGCTATTATAATCATAAAAGATATATGAAAACTATCTTTTTAATAACAGTCACTATGAGAGCTACCATTTCACTAGTTGTTTTCTTTTCATTAAATTCGTACAACTATTATGCAATTCTAGTTCATTTAATAATCAATTTCATATATGAACGACAAATTTCATAAAAACCCACATGTCCTACCTGAGTTAGCATTAAATGCTGTAGGTGACTATTTTTCGTATTATTTATTATAAGGAAAAATGTGCAAAGAAAGCATCATATCATACTGACAGGTGGTAGTGTACGAACACAAAAATTTTCTTGCATTTAATAATTCTAGTTTTTTTTTAAGTTTATGATTAGAAAATATTATTTTATACATATAAAATTTTTATATTCATTTAATATTATTTTTTCGTATTTTTTACTTTTTTTTTTCTTAAAAAAATATAAAAATTTATATTTTTATGACATTTTATTTCTGCACTTTATTTAAATGAGTGTAAAAGTATCTCATAATATATTTATTATGATTATGCATATTCACTTCTACTTCTTTTTATATTTTACTTTTTTTTTTCGTATAATATATTTGAATTGAATGTTTGGCAATAGGGGATGGTCGTGGTGACTTTAACATCATGGTTACCACAGTTGCAGCCTCCAACTTGTAGCGCTGAGGAACTGGCATCTGGGAAGTGTGTAAGGGCAAGCAATTCTCAAATGGGTGTGTTGATTTTGGGACTATGCTGTTTAACCATAGGTTCTTCTGGGGTAAGACCATGCAGCATCCCATTTGGTGTTGACCAATTTGATCCAACGACCGAAGAAGGGAAGAAAGGGATTAACAGCTTCTTCAACTGGTACTACACCACATTCACCATGGTCCTTCTGATCACTCAGACAGTGGTGGTCTACATCCAAGACTCTGTCAGCTGGAAAATTGGGTTTGGGATACCTACTTTCTGCATGCTCTGCTCCATAATCATGTTCTTTATGGGGGCAACCCTTTATGTACGTGTGAAGCCTGAAGGAAGCGTTTTTTCTGGTGTTGCTCAAGTTCTAATGGCTGCTTATAGAAAGAGAAAACTCAGGTTTCCAATGAGTGAGGAGAAGCAAGAAGGGTCTTTCTATGATCCCCCTCTTACTGGGACCACCACCCTTGTGTCAAAGCTGCCTTTAACCAAACAATTCAGGTCAGAAACGTAGCTATCATTGAGACTAAACATGTTCATTTGAGTTCCACTACCAATACTTTTATACATGTGGTGCAAGAACTTCTTTTGTTTTTTTAATACATGTATATATATCATTGCCCAATGATTATAGTAGTTATGTGCCATGAAAATCATGAAAGATGCCTACTAATTGCTTTTATAAACTCAATTATTTTACTCTGAACAAACTTCAACATGAAAAAGCAATTCGCTTTATAATATAATAATATCTATTAATACTTTACGTTGAGAAACTAAAATATATTTGTTAACATTAATATTTTACAAGTTTATTTTCTATTTTCTGTTTTTACAAGTTCATACTAAAAGATTGTAAAAAATTAAATTGAAGCATAAAATGATAGGATATTCCTACAAAACTTAATGAGATGTAATTGAAAAACATTTTTCTTTTCTTAGAAAGAATAAATTAACAATATCTCACACTTTTTAAAAGTAATATTTGTCATTTTCCTTTTTGTATTTTAATTAATTTGTAAACAAGCATTAATACTAATTAACATAGTGAACTTATGTTGATATTTGTATTTTGGTAGGGCCTTGAACAAAGCTGCTTTAATTATGGAAGGAGAGTTAAACCCAGATGGGACCATAGTGAATGATTGGAGACTGGTTAGCATCCAAAAAGTAGAAGAGGTGAAATGCTTAATAAGAATTATCCCAATTTGGGCAGCAGGGATCCTTAGTCTGACTTCCATAACACAACAAGGGACATTTACTGTGTCACAAGCAATGAAAATGAACAGACACCTGGGACCCAACTTCCAAGTCCCACCTGGTTCAATGTCAGTCATATCATTAATCACCATAGCTTTGTGGCTCCCATTCTATGACAGATTCTTAGTGCCAAAGCTCAGAAAAATTACCAACCATGAAGGGGGCATCACTCTACTCCTAAGAATTGGAATTGGCATGGTCTTCTCTATTCTTTCCATGGTTGTGGCTGGCATGGTTGAAAAACTCAGAAGGGATTCAGCAAATTCAAACCCAACACCACTTGGAATTGCTCCCATGTCAGTCTTTTGGCTAGCTCCACACTTGATCCTTATGGGGCTCTGTGAGGCATTCAATATAATAGGACAAATTGAGTTCTTCAACAGACAATTTCCTGAACATATGAGAAGCATTGGCAATTCCTTGTTTTCCTGTTCTTTTGCTATAGCTAACTATGTCAGCACCATAATAGTGAATGTGGTTCATCACACTACAAGAACATCTAGCCACCCAGATTGGTTGACAAATGATATAAATGCTGGGAGAATAGACTACTTTTACTATCTTATAGCAGTGTTAGCAACCTTGAACCTCTTCTTTTTTATATTTGTTGCTAGAAGATATCAGTACAAGGGAAGTGTGGACTTCAATGATGAAACTCACCAACTGGAGCTTGGATCTCACAAACCCTAAGTTTTAAGAAAGATAAAGATAATTTAGATATACATCTATGTGTGTATGTATATAGGAAGACATCACACAAATAAATTGAAAGACTTTTATTATATATATTCCTTTCAGAAGTTATGTTACAAAATAAATGAGACTTATAAGTCTATCTTTATGATATTGAATATGACTATCTACTTATTAAAATGCTATCAGATTTATACTAATCAAATAAAAAAGTTCGTCAGAGACTACTATGATACTATTAAGATTCATTAATTAAAAATCTGTTTATTATACCATTACTTTTATGTTAACTATCTAATAAATCAGTGTGAGATACGTTATTAGTGTTTCAATAAAAAAAATAAAGATACCTAGTAATCAATTTTATCTTTTTTAATTTTAATACTTGAGGTTTCTGTTATCTTTAATATAAGGTACTTTAGTTTAAATTATATAATTTAATTGAATCTTTAGTTATAAATATTTCATTTCATGCTTACAATATAACTATTTTACTATTATTGATTTTGCAAAGAAATAAATAAACTTTAAACGAAATAGTCATATTTTATGTCGTTACATCAAAATTTATCTAAAATATGACTCTCTTTTTTCTTTGCAATTTTATAAATGATGTAAAATATTATTACTTTTCCATTAAACATGCTAACACTAATATTAAAAATGACTAATACACACTATCATTATATACACTGAACTTTAAATATAAATAAATATATATATATATATATATATATATATATATATATATATATATATGAAAATTACTGTTTTTACGTTTAACTCGAACCACCATAAATGTTTATTTTAAGTCATATATGTATGTTGGATGTAAAAATATCACCGTAACATTGGTTCTTCATGAGGAGTAATTAGATGATTTTTTTAATAGGGTTTTTTAATAGTAATTAGAGAATAAAAACCTTATTTTCCACTAAGGTTTTACAGGTCAACATTTACGCTACTCACATGAGGAGGCATTTCACATTGCTTAGAAGAAACAAATTCTACATTTTGGTCATGATTCTAAAACGGACAAAGAAAAACCCTACACTAAGTGACTTTTCAAACACAGCTCAACCAAATTAAATCATTCTAACAAGATGGAGATGTCGGGTCTGCATTTTTTAGTGATTAAATACATCACCATAGATATGTTTGTCTCTTTGGGACTTAATCTTCTCTTATTCCACTAATATGTCTCCAGATTTGACTCTTTCTCACAAATTTGTCAATTTTCGTGCTTTGAAATGTCGGTATACTACATATTTCAAATAGAGGACATGATGCCAATAATTTCTCATTCGCCCCATATCATCTAAATTACCATAGTAACAATAATTTTTTTAACCATGGATATAAAACTTGTGAGTAACTCGAATGATTTTATGTTTTTAGTTATGGTTTTTGAATTAATTCAGAAACAAACTCATTTTTTAAGTGAACTCGGTAAAATCAAATGTAGGCTCAGGTGATTTGATCAAACTCGCGAGTTTGGAATGATTTGGCATGTTCGATGAAGAAGAAAAAACATTTAAATGAAAACGGTCGTTTGGAGTGCATTTGTAGAGAAAACTTTATGGGATTAGGGTTTGGGTGTTTTTTTATTCAACCCCTTCTTCATTTCTTCTTCTGAAGCAGTCTTCATCATGCATTTGTTGGATCCTTTCTTGTCATGGTGCTTGTAGTTGTAGTTGCTTACTATCACTTGGTCTTCATCGCACCTAGGACCTTGCATCTATGGGTGTCCGCGTTCATGGGTGCCTTTGTTCGTGGTGGTGTTTGTGGTTGACGACCTTCCTATGTTGTCTTCCTTCTACACACGTAAGGTTGTTGCTCGTAAGGTTGATGTGCTGATAACTTAAAGAGTGAAGGAAGAAGATAAAATTTGTAAGATAGGGTTTTTGGTGGCTTTTGGGCCTCAAAGTATTTGCATATCAAAATATTAAATAAATTTAATTAACACTGACAATTTTAATAAATGAAAAATTAAGTAGAAATCGAAAAGTACAAAGTTTTTATGAAAGAATATTCTTTTACCATCATATTTAAAAATATCATAAAAATAGTAAATATACTTTATACAATTTTTTTTATCAATATATAAGCAAGTCTCTTATAATATATTCATTTTATCATATTTTGATTCTATTGTTTTTTTTTATGAGTAAAATTGAATTTAAATTTTGAGTTTTCCTAAAAATGATTGACTACAAATAAAATTTGATAAATATTTTCTTCATATAACATGATTGAAAAAAAAAGAAAAAACGTGTGGACATAGATATAAGTGAGAAGGTGCATATTTGTCAACGACATTAACCACGCATTTTTTATCCCGTGACTCATTTGATTTGGTTTGTCTTTTTTTCACTATATTTATGTTTGGTCTATTATAGACGTCACCCTCTTGGCATTTACTGAACCTTTTCATTAGCCATTTAATAGTGTAATTAATATGCATTTAATGTAGTTTGAACATAAAGCATGATGTCGAGCTTTCCTTTTCAAACAAAGCAAGAAATCTCGTTATCTTGAAGATTCCCTTTTGATTAGATATTTATTGTATATAATTTGAATTTTACTTTAAATTACTTTGCTAGAATTGAAATAAATTTAAAATTAATTTTTAAGACAATATTAAAATAATTTTATTGATTATTTAAAAAATAGTCTTTATTAAATTTATTATGTCTTTCTTTATAATTGTATCTTAACATGAAAAATATGTTAAAAATCTTATATTGAACCAAAAGAAGTCGAGTGAGTACGTGTCCACCATTCCTTATTCCGTTTAAAAAAATTATTTATATCCATCTCATTATCAAATAGTATTTGTGAAAAAATATTAATATTTAAAAAATATATAAATAAAATTATTTAAAATATAAACTTAATTTTTAAATACAATTCAAGTCAAATTATTAATAAAATATTAATACAAATAAATATAGTCTTTCTAAAATCAAATTTAAATAAGTTGCACATATAAATTTTAAAAAATTATTATTTTATAAAATAATTCCAATTTTATAGTTTTGAATAAAAAAATAAAAATATATGAAGTTAAATTTTAAATAATTTTTTCATTATTAATATTTCTTTCATTGATAATTTTATTTAATTACTCGAATTTAAAAAAAATCAAATAGAATTTATTAATAATTATGAGATAATAATGAATATTTACACACGAATATCATCGTACCGTATTTATATCAATAAATAAGTAATTAAATACTCTTACTTAACGAATAATTAAATATTCTTATGTATATTTTATAAGTATTCATTAAATATAGTTATTTAAATTTGCGAATGCTAGAGCAATTATTTTACTATACCTAAATACAAACTTGACTTAAAGTCAAGTTTACTATTAAATATAATGAAAATTATATATTAGAATTAATTTCTTGTGTTAAATATACATATAAGTTCTCTATTTATCATAGAAAAAATATGGGCTAAGCCCAAATGAATATTTAAGAATAAAATAAAATAAAAACAATGTTTTCCTAATAAACATATAGGGACTATGTTTCCCTAATTAACATAAACACAATATAAACTAAATATAATATCTCTAACACTCTCCGGAACATACAGATTGTATGTACCAAGCTTGTTACTAATATAATCCATAAAGACTTAAAATATATGCTTCTACACTCGAGAGATACCAAATTGCTAATGATTTGCAAGACGACATAGAAGACAAAATACCAACCCAGAAGACTCCCCTGAGCAACAAATCTGGGAGGTTGCTCCATGTAAATCTCTTCTTCTAAATCGCCCTTGAAGAATGCCACCAGTGGATAAAAAGGTAATTGTTGGAGAACCACCACGGCTATAAATAAACTAACAACAAACCATCTTTTCCATGAAAAATGCATATATGAACGGATCAAACACAATGGTGAAAAGAGAGGTCAGAAGAGACAGCAGCGGAAGAAGCCATGGATAAACAGGAGAGAGAAACTATAAAAATAAAAATTCTCCAATCAAGGCACCTGAAAAAGGAAAAAGAGCAAAAAAAAAGAAAAAGAGCAACCTCGATGCTCTAAATAACTACCAAACATGCCACAACGCACGACGAAAAAGGGAGCAAATCCATAACTTTGAAAGGAACTCTGATGAAGGCGTCGTTAATGGCATGGTAGTCACCTGGCCGAGACGATCAAAACTCTGTGATCGTCAGTCGAAACTGAAACTCCGGTAATGACAGTAATAGACAATAGCGGTAGACGACGGCGCCATCGGCAGCGGTAGATGGCCCCGCCGCGACAGCGGATGTAATGGTAGAGGCACCAGAAACTTTTACCTCAGAAGAACTTAGGCTCTGATACCATATTAAATATAATGAAAATGATATATTGGAATTAATCCCTTGTGTTAAATACACACATAGAGTTCTGTATTTATAATAGAAGAAATATGGACTAAGTCTAAATACAAATGAATATGTAAGAATAAAATAAAATAAAATAAGAACAATGTTTCCCTAATAAACATATAAAGACTATGTTTCCCTAATTAACATAAACACAATATAAACTAAATATAATATCTCTAACATTTATAAAATTAAAAACCTATCTATTTAAAACTTTATTAGAAATATTGGTAATTGAGATTTTCTTTTCAAACATAATATAATATATATATATATATATATATCCAGAATCATGAATCTAACTTCAATTAATTTACCTCATTTTAAATTAAATTTGTTAAATTTAATTAAATTAGGGTGTAATTTATTTATTTTTATCAATCTAACTAAACTAATTTTTTCTTTTCACTTTATCTTTTTAGTATCATCCGTTTTACATTTTGTTTACACTAAAGCATTAAAGTAGAAACTAAAAGATAAGAGAGAGAAAAAATTAAACAATTAAATTTTTAAATTAAGAAAAAGGTAAAAATAATATAAAAAAAAGGAAAAGTTTGTGAATTAATTAATGTAATAAAAAATGCTTATTAATACACTTCATTCGGTGATTAATTTTCACAAATCTTATGTATTTATCTAATTATCTGACCCATGTAGACCCTACCATCTTTCTTTGCATCTATACACAAATGGATTCATCCAAACCTCAACAATTAATGCACGCATAATGTCTCTTCTTTCACATTACAACTTTAGAACCATATCCTAAAATAATCTATTAAATTATATTTATCAGTCCAATTTGATAAACATGTTTTGAGTTTAAGACTGTGTTAATTTACTATTTAAGGTTAAAAGCGAGCAATAAATTAAAAAAAAATTGTGTTCCCTTGCGATGTATTGCGAGCGACGATTTGAACGTAATAGCGAGATTTTTCTATTGTAGAGTCACTCGCATATGTGCGAAGATTTGGAGGGATGAACGATGGTTTGTCTAAAATGCCCCTTTTCATTTGAAATAATTTCCACTTGCCATAAACCATAAAATATAAGAACCACTTGCACTGTAGACTTACTTTCACTATGCATTCACGAGTGTGAGTGTGAGGAGAGCTACAACCAGTGAAGAACAGTGAAGATTCTTGAGCTTCTGGACGTTGCTTGATTCAGCCATGGAACAGTGAAGATTCGTTCCTTCACAGACAGCGTTGCACACACAGAAAAGATTCCTTCCTGCACTATTGATAATACACTACACTGGACATAGCCAAGCTTTTTGACCGAAGATGTATTAATATGGTTTGTGGTTGGTATTTGGTTGTTGTGTTGGTTCATCGAGAAGAAGAAGAACATTGTCTTGTGTGCATGCGTTGAGTGCGGAAGAGAATAAGGAAGAGAAAGCTTGCTGGAATAGGTGTGAAGAAGAGAAAGGTCAGCTGAGGTGAGGTTCCATAACACTGTTTTGTTCTTTGTATGGTATGTTTCTATAATATTTGCAGGGGTAGTGGTAGATGAAGAAGCTGAGGTTGATGGATGATGAAGAAAGGACGTGATTGATGAAGATAATCGTGGGAGAATCGTGGTTGAAGGTCGACGATGAAGATGTTGTGTAGCAAATAGGCGATGCTGTCATGAAGAAGAAGATGATGCAGGTGTATTCGGTTCAAGGCGAAGTGTATTCGGTTACGCTGTTATGAAGAAGAAGAAGAAGAAGTGCTATATCCGGTTACAGGAGACGCGTATTCGGTTACACTGTCATGAAGAAGAACAAGATGGCGTTGTATCTGGTTACTGCTGAAGAACGCAGGGCTGCGTATTCGGTTACGTGAAGCCGGTGCTGATCTAGTTCGACGTTGCCATGGTTCTGGACGTTGGCATGCTTGCAAGGTTCGTCATTAGGGTGCCATATCGACGACACTGGAGGACGAACTGAAGGTGGATGACGCAGCGAGCATGAGATGTCCGTGGTGGTGATGGACGATGCAGCGAGGACGAAGGTGTTGGTGACGATGGAGGATGCTCTCGGTGGACGATGCAGCGCACATGACATGGAGCTTGATGGTGGTGAATGCACAGTAGGTCCATGGCCGTCATAGCAGTGGACGAAGGATGACGATGGCCACACAGGATGGTCACAAGAGTGCACATTTGGCGTTCTGTGTTGAAATATAATATGCCTAACCGGTTGGTTGTGATGGTTTGTGATGCAGGTATTATGATGGTGGTGAAGGAAAAGGTTCAACGGTCAATGCCAAGATTTTCCGGCGTCAAAGTTCATCAAGCACCTTGTATTGTGTATGTGTGTACTGCAGGACATTAACATGATGAAATGGTATTTAATTTAGCAAATTATTGATTCAACATGAGCAATTGAACATGTTTGACATTGTGTAATGTGTATTTTCCTGAAATATGGATTAGATGATAAGGTATTTCTGTTTGTTGTGAATGTTCTAATGGAAAAATTTGCCCCTGTAAACTATGAACTTAGATACTAAGTCCACTAGCAATTTTTGCTTCAATGTTTGTGAATACAGGGCTTCAATATATTAGTTCATTCCCTAACCTATGATGATGCCAATGTCCGCACTGCAGCTTTCATTTGCTTAAAAAATGTCTCACGCTCAATCAATGTGCATTACTTGTGACTATTGAAAGTCTGCCTTTCATGCTATGTATAAATAATTCTCATAAAATTTTCTTCACAATTTGAGTGCAGGTTATTTCACGAATGAAAGGATTATAAGTACTTTGTTTCGGCTTCTATTTGATCGTTCTACTTCTATCCAAGTATATAAGTTAGTGAAGGTGGTGTGCATGTCTTTAGCATAAGTTATTGCTTTGGGTGAAGAAGGTTCATTGTGCATGTTTAAAAGCCAGGAAGCACGAATTATTTGTTGAATGTAAAGAATATTTGCACATCTTTTTGGGGCAGCTAATACTTATTTATCTGGACTTGGTTGATTAATTGTAAGCACTTTGTTGAAGGTAGATTATGGATTTAAAAAAGTTATGATTTTATTAGCATGATCTAATATTATGATATTCACAGGTTTGGTGTTGCATAGTTGAAAATTATTGAAAATTGCCATCCAAGTTCTATTATGAAGAATCAGTAAATCTTTGAGTACATTGGTTGGAGTTTGAGTGCAATATTTTGCCTAATTCTCGGTTGAAAATCCACATACAGAAATCTTCAAGAGGTTAGTGTTATTGGTTGTTTATTTTTGTTTATTTGAACTTAAAATATACAAATGCTTTTTAATGTGTTATTTAAATTGATTTGTTTTTTTATATTTAATATATCAATGTATTAATGTATTTTGTTTTTGTATGAATATATGATATATATGATATATGAATGTATTAATGTATTTTGTTTATGTATGAATATATGATTTATGAATGTATTAATGTATTTTGTTTATGTATGAATATATGATATATGAATGTATTAATGTATTTTGTTTATGTATGAATATATGATATGATATATGAATGTATGAATATAGGAATGAATTATGTTTAATGAATCTATGAATGCATGATGTTAATTATAGTATGATGACTTGTTTAAGTAAAAATAGATGGAAGAAGGATTAAACTTGTCGTACTTGGACGGTCAAGATATAGATGATGATGTTGTTGGTCTTGACTTTAATATAGTCGCAATGCTACATCAACACTTACAAATAACCACCTCCCTGGCTGCACTAACAATGTTATGCATTGTTTTGCATGCCTTGAAAATATTGAATATGTGTTCGAGTGATCCAAGTAGTGCTAGCAATTTCCTTCCAGACAAAGACCGTCGCAGATAGTAGTTAATGTCGTACCTGGTGCATACTACTCGATGTCGTGACATTATTCGGATGGGTCCAGAGGCATTTATTAATCTTTGTGAGAGATGTAGAGCAACTGGGTTAGTTAAAGATGTCATTCGCTCCACAGTGGAGGAACAAGTAGCTCAATTTCTTCATATAATTGGGCATAATGTTAAGAATAGGAGTGTCGCAATTTTCTTTCATCGATCTGGGGCAACGATAAGCAAACACTTTCACAATGTGTTGGATGCTATTATAACTCTAGAATCAGAATTTTTAACTCAGCCATCAGAATTTTCATCCATCTTAAATTTTGAAGTAATGTTTATGCTTATGATGTAATTATTTGTCATTGGTTGTTTATAATATTGAATAATTTGTTTTCATTTATTGTTTTGTTGAAGAAATTATAAAATGGCGTCATCATCAAGCAAAAGGTCCCGAAAAAGTCATAAGGGAAAAGAAACCCTAACTGAGTCAGAAGATGCAGCATATGTCAGATCATCTCTTGCAGAACAATTAGATCAGCGTCGTTTCTTCACTCATAGCGAGCAGATGGAGAACTATGCAGCTGATTTCTATTACTCTGGATTTACTTTTTATTATCTTTTGATGTTAACATATAGGTTTGAGACTGCTTTACTTTTAGCTAGTATCTAACTTTTTTTTTAAATCAAAGTTTAATGAATCAGGAGAATCTAATATGCAATAATATGATATATGGGCATAGAATTGTGACAACAACTATCAACAAAATGGAGGTCTTTTCTTTTTGGTTCTTTTCTTTTCTATTGAAGTGTGGTGGTGGGAATAAAGGTCAGCTATATAATATGTATTGCTCTGCAGTTATACTACGGTGTTTGTGTTTTGTACATAAAATGGCCGTATATTTATACTGTACCATAGGTGTGTATGTTTTCTAAATCAGAGGGGTTTGATTTTGGCTTTTAGAGTTCAACATAGAGTTTCTAATACTCGTGATTATATTTCTTTCTTGTTTGATGCATATTTCACATATCTGTGCAGGTGTATGTGCACAGTAAATTGATGATAATTGATGACCATGTATCTTTTATAGTAGTATAATAGTATCTCTACATAATTTGATGTTGAATTTTTCTTCTACTTTCTTTCTTCTGAATGTGTTTTTTGGATATATTTGTCTTTCCTCTGAAAATAATTTACAGGTCTTCTTGCTGTCTCTTCTAAGGATGAACAACCTATTAACAGATTTGTTAACTTTTTTAATACCAATAAGCTTCCTTCCCTTCTCAATGATGGAGCAATGGATCCAAAAATTTCAATGTATTAAATGTTGGTGCATGATAATCAAGATGGTCCTGCAGACAGGTATAAATAATGCCATTTTTTTTTGGTTTGAGGACCTTTTTAAAACTGCATATACTTGGAACATGAACTAGTTGCCAATAATTTTTACTTGTAATATTTTTACTTGGTTTGAGAGACAGTTTTGACCGAACAATTTTGTTTTGTTTGCCATTCTTGAAAATCTGTGTTTCTCTCACTTATTTATTTTTTCCTTATTACATTAACATTCTCAATATCTTGAACACCTACACTATACCCCTTTGAAGAAGGAGGTTTGTATGATTTGTAGACTTTGTATGAAAATAATTTGAAATTTCACTACTAGTTTCATAGTGTGGGAGTGAACATAACAACAAAAGCCATATCCCACAGGTTTTGTTTGTAACATTGATCAAGTGATGTTATTGGCATGGTTAAATACGAAGTCCTCAAAGATGTTTATCATGACATTCCTTTTAATAAATTCCATTGTCCTTCTTGATCTCCCTCTCCTCTGTTTCACAGGACTGAAAGCCATGCAAATTATTCTATCCACTATTGTTTTTAGTGGCCTTCTTTGTACTTGTTATTCCATCACTTCTGAATGAGAGTTGAACAAAGAGTTATTAACTTATTACATTGATTATGATGGTCAATGTCGTATAACTGGGTCAAGTCAGCTATATAACTTGTGTTATCACTTCATTTATCATTAGATAATGTTATCTCAAAATTTATGTTAGTTTAAAAATTTCTTTCGTATTGATTAACATGTAAAATAATTAATTTTATTGAATTAAAAATTAATATTGTTAGCTCTTTCAATTTGTATACATGTTTTCCTTATATATGATATTATTAAAAGTTCATTTATAAGAACCAAGTGAGTGTCTAAAATAATTTTATGTGGCACGTGAATAGCGATTAATTAATAGAAAATTGTTTAAAAAAATTTGTGGGACAACTATAATAGAATTGTATAGATTAGAGAAGTAACCACCATCATAGATACGTTCATAGCTTCCTTTTCTCAACATCAACTTTCAAAATTATTAAAGCTTGAAGAAGGTAAGGGGATTCTTCTAGGTAGGCTTAAAAGGGGATTGAGAAATAAGGGTTCTCAATAATGTTTCCTAAAGATGTCACTCAATAATGTTTATATTTTCATTATTAAATACACTTAAATTAAGACTAAATTTACATTTACTTATGATTTTACAATTAGTTGTTATCCTTCCTCTCAACTTGTGTAGGTTTTCCTTCTAATGAAAATATTGAAAACATTAATAATCAATATTAGACTTTACTTGCAGATTTCAGAAGAAGAGAAAAATCTGTATCCTCACGATAGCCTAATCCATGTGTATCATTTCATGAAAGGAGTGACATTGCTACTGTCAATAGGTTATTATCTATCTTTCTTTTAAAATTCTTGTATCCTTTGGTTAGATATAATTGTTCTCTCATTCATTTGGACCAGTTGGTTTAGTCTTACCCTTTCTTTTTCTAAAAATTTGCACGTCAGTTTTGGGATTGATGCCACGTCAGTTTTAAGATGCTGTTTTTCAGAGTTTTGAATCTAAAGATTGATGGTGTAAATTCCCTTCATTCTTTGTACCATACTATAACTAGTATTGATGCAGTATTTTCTATAGCCTGTCCAAATGATAGTTAATCATGTTCACGGTACTGTGTAGCCATTTTTCCTTTTTTAGTTTCTAAAATGTTGACTTTATGTTTATCTTAGGCAGAATTCACGTGTAGTAGGAATAGGAATGGAAACAAATTTTCTGTTTTGACCATGAATTTGAACTTGCTTCTTGAATTGCTCGTGAGAATGAATAAGAACCTTGTTGAGGGAATACTTTAATAATGAAAAATGAATGATATAAAGTTTGGTTGAAATAAGATGTTGATCTAGAAGTCTAATTTACTTGTTACGTTAGGAAATGAAAGTAAACTTTATGCATATGATGAACTCAATTTCTCTCTATCATCAAGGTGTATTACATCATGTTTCATGCTGATCTTTATTTATTCGTGCAGGTAGAAGATGCTAGAATATCTGTTTTACAAATTTAGTATCCCAAATAGTCTATTGATAATGTCCATTCAAGCTATATTTTGATTAAAGTCTAAATGGTGAACGTTATTGTCATGTTTTTATAAACACAAAAATTGTAAAGGAAACAATTGATGTTTATTCTTTTGTATTTTCTAAGTAGTTTATGATTGATTCATGTAATATATCAACTGTAAAAGATAATTAGTTCTTATTATTTGACAATTTGATACTATTTTTTGACAGTTTGACAGTTGTATTTGACTTTTATCAAATATATAAAAGTTTAGTTATTGGATGTAGATATGGGATCTTTTAATTTTTTTTTATGAAGCCACAAAGTTATATACGGATTTTCTGTATATAATTACAAACGGATATTATATACGGATTTTTTCATATGTAAGTTATATGTTAATATTATATACGGATTTTTCGTATGTAAATTATATACGGATTTTTCATATATAATTTATATACGGATTTTTCGTATATAATTTATATACGGATATATCCGTATATAATTTATCTACGACTTTTTTATATATAGATTTTTGTCCGTATATAATCCGTATATAACATTATTTTATATACGGATTTTAGTGGTTATATACGGATTTTGACCGTATGTAATTGCGACTTCTCTTGTAGTGACACCGTTAAAAACCAGTTGATGTGGCTAACTGTGTAATGACACGTCATTTTTTTTTCTGACACTAGTCAATCTTTCCTAGCTTTTCTCCCTCTCTATCCCTTCGCCTCCTTCCTTCCATCTTCCACTCCCTCCATCATCTTCACCAAATCTTTCAAACAAAAAACTCTTCACCGGACTACCACCAAACAACCGTCGTAGAGCGCAACTAGTATCGTGTTTCTCTCCGCCAGATTGCAAGATTCAATGTCCTCCATGGCAGCCACCAGGAAGCTTGCCACCTTCGCGTCACCATCGATCTCGCACCTGCCAGAGAAAACACAGAATCCTAGAATCAGAGGGAACCCAAAATTGCATCCTCACCATGTGCCGCTGTCACCGGAGCACAATGGGTTCGTCACCCTCGACCTCCATCTTCTTCGCACAGAGATTTCAAAAGAGCTTCATGCACCACCATCACCTACAGCAAAACTCAAATTCAGGTTCGCTTCAACCCCAATCGCGACTTCTTCATTATGATTGAGCAGCGTTACCATGCCTCCGCCATTAAGCACCATCATGAAGCAGCATCACCTTCACTCGCAGTCTTCATCAACGAGTATCTCTTATGACCAGCGGCATCATCTTCGCAACCTGAAACGCAATAAATACACCCAAAATCGCGACTTCCAAATGTCCTAAATCGTCGCCGTGAAAAGCCACCTGCAATTAGAGAAACAACAACCATGTGCAGATGGTGGCTCGATGGTAGTCAGCTAGTTTTTAACGGTCATACTTTTGGAGGATTAAAATTAAAGTTTTCTTAAGAAGGAGACTAAAATGTACCTTACTTTGAAAGAGAGACTAAAACCAAAACATCTTAATAGTATAGGGACTAAAAACATATTTAACCCTAAAATTTTTAGAATTTTCACAATCTTTTGGAGATATGGAGATCACAAGTGAATTTATTTATTTTAGTAATATCTAATTCTATTCTTATTTTGATAAAGAATTATCGAATTATCAAATTAATTAGATATGAAAACAAGTATAAGTAATATTACGTAACATGGGACCTTTTCTTTGTCTTTAGTTTACAATTATAATTTTATTTATTTATATTCAAAACTAATGAAAAAAGTATATATATATATATATATATATATATATATATAATTTTTTTTTAATTAATATATAAAACAATAAAGAGATAGATATGAACTCGAGTATGAGTATATACACATTCTTTAATGGGATGAGAAAGTGATAAAAATCTCTTACTGGTTGAGAAGATGATGAGAATAAATTTATATTTTAAGAATGAGATAGTTAAATCTTTACATAATTGGTTCCATTATCATATTTATCCATATTTAAAAAAAATATGATCAAACTATAATATATAAATTAATAAATTAATATGAATCTAAATTTATTTATATTTTTATAAATATAATGAAATTCTAATATATAAGTGAATATAAATTTTAATTTAATTATATTAAATAAAAACATAATTAAATTAAATTATAATATATAAATTGGTGTAAATATAATTTAATTACATGAAATTGAATTATATTTAAAATTTACTATTAAAATCTATAAGAACATCTTACGAGAAGTGAATTTAAATATAATTTCAAGTAAAGATAAAAGATAATGATTATTTCTACCTAATATTATTAATAAATTTTCATATTTCAAGAATGCTACATTGTTCGTTTTTTATGTCTTGGGAATTAATTAAAGGACAGCACAACCTATTCTTAAAATACGAAATGGTCATAATACTAATTGTAAAACTTGTAATAAATACAGATTTATTAATTTTAATATATATTATTTAATTAATATATCATTTTACAAAGATTGAAATAATTGCGGTATAATAATTTGGATTAAAAAATGCCAGTATACACACTGAGGTATATAAAACTATAGAGAAAATAATCCAAACATTAACAATATAAAGAGTTTTTACATTGCTATTTAATTACAAAATGATGATAAAGTAACTAGTTTTTTCAGCTATTATCTTAATAATAAATCTAACATAATTTTTAAATGTTTGACAGTATAATATTTCTATATTAAATTAACTTAAATATTAAAATCTAAAAATATATGGCCACTCTATTAATTATCTATCGACTCAATTTATTATTTAATATATTTTGCCCATTCTCTAATGAGTTTTTTCTTTCGCGTCTTAATAAATAAGACTGATAAAGTTACATAAATTTTACTTAGTAATAAGATGTTTAAAATATATTATAATTTCTTATTTGAAACACAATCATTCTCTTGATTGCTATGATTTCACTTTACAAAGAAAAACTTATTATACTCGTAGATAAACGACCTATTCAGGAATTAGTTTATTTGAATTCAAAAAATCTTTATTAATTGAAAAATAAAATTAAAATAGTTCCATTCGCTCACAACCTTGTGGCTTAAACACAGAACAAAGCTAATGCACAAATTATGTTAGATTTATTTTAGGATAAAATATGGAAAAAGGAAGATAAGGGTAAATACGTAATTTCACAACTCTATTGAGGTTGAGCTCTATGAAGGTGTAGAAAGAAGCTGCATATCCGTTTGGATCGAAACACTTGTGCATCAAGCGTGTTGCTCCCTCCACCCCCACCAATGCAACCTACACCTCCCCAAATTTTTCTCAAATTTTTTAATTACAAAAGTACCCCTTTCTTGCACAGTCGCACCCCCCACTTTCACCTTTTCTAAATCTGTTTGTTCTCGTCCCTAACTCTCACTTTTAACTCTCATTTTCAGATTTGTTTCTTCCCATCTCGTGGCGGCGCATACGATGGTGCGGTGGTCATTCGACAGCAGTGTGATGGTGTGTGCGATGGTCATTCGTTAGTGGTGTTTCGTTTCTGCGTATACTATGCATCCACTCATGTTCGAACTGGCGAACAAAGAAAAAGACAACTGAACTTGTTCCATCCACCTGAAAGTTGATAAAACCTCCGAGTCTGACTCGGAAGCGGTGGTTACCTTGACCGTATGCTTGCAAGGTTTTCAAGCACACAACGCCCACAAGCCTTTTGTGGGTCTCCAAAAAGTGCCACCTTTCATCACAAAAGTTAAACCAGGTGGTTGTAGTAAATTGCAGAAGTAGGCACAATTATATGAGCTTATATATAGGTGGTGATGATATACTGGTAGTAATATCTAGTAGCATGGCACTGCATTTATCAAAAGGGAAAAATGGAATTGTGAATTTGTTGAGAATGAAGATGACATTACAATGGTTCTGTAATTCAGTTTTTTTGGTAGCATTAATTAGCTAATATTAAGCGTCCTTTAAAACATAAAGCTAGTGTTTGATACTTGGAAAATGAGAAAAAAAATGGATGGATTTGTGGATTCTCTGACACTTAACATGCACGGATATTCATATATAAAGTGGATGGTAATAAATGTTTGTGCTGATTAGTCAAATCCACTCATCAATGCTTTACAAATTGGAAAATGATACTCAGACAACTAAATTTGACAACATTTGAACACGGTACACGTGTTCAAATATGATTGGTCCACGTGGAAAATGATTTATAATTGATTTACTGACTTATTTTGAATCTGAAATTTCCCAGCCACTTTCTACCCGAGCCTTTTTTGAGAGAGAACCAGCCACCACGTTACCGAGTTGGAGAATCGGCCACCACCGCGACCATTTCCTTCCGACCGGCCACCATTGCCGCCGCACTGCCGTTGCCGGAGACCGCCCTGCCTTCCGCGCTCTTCCCTCCACTGAGAATCGCGGTTCGATTAGGTCGACTTTCGAGAACCAGCCATCACCGCCTGTGACCATTCGTGCCCACCGGCCACCACTGCCGCCGCACTGCCGTTGCCGGAGACCCGCCGGCCTTCCGCGCTCTTCCCTCCACTGAGAATCGCGGTTCGATTAGGTCGATGTTCGGTTCGAGAACCAGCCACCACCGCCTGTGACCATTCGTGCCCACCGGCCACCACTGCCGCCGCACTATCGTTGCCGGAGACCCGCCGGCCTTCCGCGCTCTTCCCTCCACTCAGAATCTCGGTTCGATTTGGTCGACGACGCGTTCGAGAAGCAGCCACCACCGCCTGTGACCATCTCGTGCCCACCGGCCACCACTGCCGCCGCACCGCCGCACTGCCGGCCCACCGCCGCACTGCCGCCGTAGTAGACCCGCCGACCATCCGCTATCTTCCATCCACGGCGGTTCCATTCTTGCTTTCTCTAATTTAATTTTCGAATTAAATTTTGTGATTTTTGTTTTGTTTCAATCCCTGTGATTTGAGGCTGTGTTGCATGCTTGTGGTGATTACTACTTCAGTTGTGTTGGCTGCAAAAGAACGTCAATTCTAATTGCATTAACTATTAAGTGGGTTATTGCTAACAACACAAATAACACGGTCAAATTTTATTCATATTAACTTGTAATTAGTTTTAGGACATTTGATTCAACCAAATCCATTCACCTTAGATGGTGAACATTGAAACAATATAGGAGAACTGTTGATTTACATAATTTGACGATTTTGTTGGACAATCCGTTACATTTTGCCATGTCATGGTCATCCGTTACCATCTGAAGCTTTGTTTGCTGCCATTACTGGCCCTCATGATCTTCACTTTGAAGAACATATATTGTCCCTAGAGTAAGTACATTAGCATGATACATTTGAGATAGATCCCACTTTAACTGATGAGATCCGTCGGGAATAAAACAAGGCAACAAAGTTAGTTAAATTGCTTAACATATGTACAAAAAATTGGCCTTTGTTACCTTTTTACTAAAATTACTGCTAGTTAATAAAACATTAATTACTTAAGTGCAATGTTCAGAAACATCAATTCAAAAGCTTTTCTTTTTCATATAAGAACCGTATCAAGCATATACACATAATGACTATAGTAGAGGAAAAAATTAGTAAATATGAATATATAACTCATAATGCTAAACATATGTTTTACATACTACATTTTCAAACGAGCTTCAATGAAACAAAGTACAATATGAGCAAAGGCTTTTATGAAAGGAAATACTTGATCTTTTTCAATCAATTACTTTAGTCCTTACCATCAGGTGCTACAATTGCAAGAGGCATAACATTGGTTTCCTCCAGTTCCATAGGTTTTAGATTTATTTCATTAAGTCCCTACAAAGGTGCAGAAGTGTGTATACATTCCATTAAGTGAACATGACATGCATTTATAGAAAACATTATTTCATAATCAACACATAATTCATTTGCACCATCCTCTATTCGTATGAAAGCCTAATTCTAACATTCAAAAAGAAGTTGTCTCAAGTGACAGAATCATTACTTGAGTACTCTTTTGTACAAAAGTTCCAAATTGTCCCCTAAGAAGTTCTCAATTAAGGTTTCATATAAAGTCCCCCAGTTTTGTATTTATTTTCTTTTCCTTTTATCAACAATGCAATATATGATTGATCTGTATGTAGAAGTTCAAGTATTCCCCTGAAACACGTAATGGATAGTAGTAGATAGGTAGTTAGATAGAGTTCTACTTGAAATGGACTAAATAAAATAAGGCACATATATCAAGTAAGGCTAAAAAAGTTAAACAACCCATAGATATTATGATAAAAATATAAGACTGAACTTGTTGTAAACAATAGATATTAGGATACTCAGTTAGGCATTTCGTTTATTTTTATTGTTTTCTTTGCATTAAGCCATTCATACACATCCATTTAAGGTTGTTTTCCAACTTTCATCATGGTTTGTTGACTAAGTCAATTTACTTAATCAATTTCGTTGGATTCACAGTGATGGATTGCACAACATATGAAGGTTATAAAAATGTAAGTAGATTTAATGTTTTGAAAATTGATATCTTTGATTTAAAAGAATTTGTTGATTCATGGTTTTTTGATTTGTTAATGCTCTGTAGTTGCGAGTGCGGGCATGGAGTGACACAAAAGCTATAGTCCACATTAATGGTTTATTACGACCCATTGATAGGCAACGCATCGAGGAGACTCCATTCAAGTGGTGTCTTCATATGAATAATACAATTAATTTCTGCAATCCTCTTTTCAAGGAAATGGTTATACGTTGGGTTGGGCGCAACGAATGTTTTCTTTTAAAGCAAACATTGGTACCATTTACGGTTGCTGATGTTTGCATGGGTTTAGGGTTAGGTGTTGGTGGGTTAGACGTGAATTTTGATGATTACTTAGTTGGTGTTCTGTGTCAACAATTTTCTTCGAAAACATTGACTCTAAAAGATGTTATTAGTAGGATAGAGTTGTTAATAGAAAATGACGACATGGATGTTGATTGTGTCAGTCGGTTGTATATTTTAGTTTGTTTTACTGTTTTTTACTTTCCCAGACATTCAAAGGCAATTACTAACATGCCTTTTACAGTATTGGATAACATTGATAATTTGTACCAATATAATTGGGCAAAAGCTGTGCACACGTATGTGGTAAATAGTTTAGAAAATGCTTCAAGGATGTTAAGGCAACGTGTCATAAAGGACTCCCTAAGCCTTAGTGGCAATGTTGCAGTGTTGCAGGTAAGAAAGTTAATAATTATTTACATTTTATGTTGATGGAATATGTTTATTATATAATTATCGTTTTGGTTATTTTATGTTTTTAGCTTTGGGCCGTTGAACGTTTGGGTTTAGCGGACAGTCCAGATCACATGGTTTTCCCAAGAATAATAAAATGGCCTACGCTTAAGATGAGGTCAACCAAAATAGAAGAGTTGTTTAAGAAGAAGGATGTAAGTAAATTGTTATTTTTCTGTACATTTATTTGATAAGTAAGGCAACCATTACATTTGGTTTGTGTTTTTTAATGATTACTTATATTTTGAGTTTTGTAGATATGTTGGGAGTGGTTTTTGCGGGATGAGCACCGTGCTAACCTAGCCATCCGTGCGGCCCTTAATTTGGATGAAGTGCCAATACCAGAACACGATGTGCATGACTTTGGAATGAGTAGGGAAGAAGGGCTGAGGAAGACAATTGAAGACAACAAAAGAAAAATGGTTGAAATGAATGAAGAGTTAAGAACTTTGGCTGCCATCGTACACAGTGGCAAGGAAGAAAGAAAGGTACCTCAATTTTCTGAAGATGGTGGTACATGTGGTGTTGATGATGATGGTCAACGTAATGAATGTGAAGGAGATGATGGTGAAGCATATGAGGACGTTTAGGACGTTATGGAGGAACAGAAGATGGATGTTGAGGACGTTTTAGATGTTTCACCTCTTGTAGGCATCGTGGCACAAAATCAGCAGAATGAGGGTGGTCATACTTTGAACGTAAATGCAAAATACTTGTACAGCTTGGTTATTCCTTCTAACTTAACTTCGAGGTAATGAATTTTTGAATTTTTAATGTATGAAGATGTATTTTAACAGTTTCACGAAGGCACATGATGACATATGTGATTTCTTTGTTGTCAGGGTCGTTTCTGAAATTTGCGGTCAAATATTTACGACCCACGAATGTTCTTCTTTTGGACCCAGGATGCAGATTGGCAACATGGTAAAAATATTATTTGTTGTGGTTATCGTTGTTGTAGTTTTTATGTTGGATTAATTATGAAGTATTAACAACTTTTTGGTTTTGTAGGGGATTTTGTTTGGCGCATCAGTGTTTATGTTTTTTGAAAGAAGGAGTACTGGAGTAGTGAAAAGGATATGTTTTAGTCCATTATATGCGGTTGGTTGAAATAGTATTCATTTCATTGAAACTTATTGTAGTGAGGGCTAACTATGTCATATCCTTGCAGACCCATGTTTTTATGGACTCAAGAAAGAAAAAGCCTAATCGCAAAGTTTGGACATTGAATGAATACTCAAAATACTTCCAGTCTGATATCATTGGATTTGATGACATTGTTAAGGCCGAATTTGTGAGTGCAATTACATTTCATATAATGTACTTTGAGAATTTGTTGATGCTCATTTGTTCATTTCATGAGAATTTTTTTTTTTGTAGTTGTTTATCCCAATTATTAATGACGACCATTGGTGGTGCTACGCTGTCAAGATTTCATCACTGCAATTGTTTGCACTGGACTCTTTAGGGCACAAAAGAAAAGAACGAAAAAAAATTGACTTAGCCATTGTATGTGTATGTGTATTAATTGCAGTTTACTTTGAAAATATAAATTTAAATGTGGACTATGTTGTTTTCCATGCAGAAAATGTTGCATTGCTTTTTGGACATTTGTTGAATTGTTCCGAAGACAACAAATCGTCGTTGGAGGTACAACACTTGCAAACTCCATCCCAACCAAACATGTAAGTTTGTAATTTATATTTTTGTTAAATATTTTGTTGAATATCCTGTAAGTTTGTTAAATATGTTAAATATCATTATTTTGTTGGTGGACTTTGGTTTGTTGTAGATTTGATTGTGGAATCATTGTTTTAAAAATCATGGAGTTGTGGGATGGAATTGAGAAATACGATGGAAACACACTGCCCACTTATACAAATGTAAGTTGCAAAAATTACCATGTTGTAGACCTTTCATATAAATGTTGCATTTAATTCAAATGTTTTAAAATTTGGTTCTTGCAGAATGAACTCCAAGAGTTTAGGGAGCAATATGTTTGTCAATGGATTTTGGATGTCGCGAATGTGCGAAGGAATCAAGTGTTGCAAGATTTTGGGATTTTGTAAATATTTTGGATAATAGTGATTTATTTTTTGGTCAGATGTTTTTGAATATGTAAACAACATTCATTATCTTACCAATGTTGAAGGAGAAGTACTTGTTACATTTATTGGTAACGAAATTTGAAGATGAAAGTTGTTGATGATTTAAATCTTTGCACTATAGTTCACAAAAAAATTTGGATGTCAGGATTGATGAAATGTTTGCTAAAATATTTATTAAAATTTATTCATTTAATCTTTAATTATGATAAATTTGTTGGAAAATCGTTCCAAATTAAATTGATTTATTAAAAAAGGTTGACAAACAAATTACGCAGTTCCAAAATGACCATCATGTTCACAGTCTACCTCTTCGTACAAAAACCTGAACTGAAGTACCCAGTTATTTAGCCTGTGGTACCACTTCTGTTCCAGCACCAAGGATTGTGATAAATGTTGATCTTTGGCCATGTATTTCTTCATACATTGTTTGGAAATTCGTTCCCAATTAAATTGATTTATTAAAAAAGGTTGACAAACAAATTAGGCAGTTCCAAATGACCATCATGTTCACAGTCTACCTCTTCGTACAAAAACCTGAACTGAAGTACCCAGTTATTTAGCCTGTGGTACCACTTCTGTTCCAGCACCAAGGATTATGATAAATGTTGATCTTTGGCCATGTATTTCTTCATACATTGTTTGGAAATTCGTTCCCAATTAAATTGATTTATTAAAAAAGGTTGACAAACAAATTAGGCAGTTCCAAAATGACCATCATGTTCACAGTCTACCTCTTCGTACAAAAACCTGAACTGAAGTACCCAGTTATTTAGCCTGTGGTACCACTTCTGTTCCAGCACCAAGGATTGTGATAAATGTTGATCTTTGGCCATGTATTTCTTCATACATTGTTTGGAAATTCGTTCCCAATTAAATTGATTTATTAAAAAAGGTTGACAAACAAATTAGGCAGTTCCAAAATGACCATCATGTTCACAGTCTACCTCTTCGTACAAAAACCTCAACTGAAGTACCCAGTTATTTAGCCTGTGGTACCACTTCTGTTCCAGCACCAAGGATTATGATTAATGTTCATCTTTGGCCATGTCTTTCTTCGTAGATGGAATTCGAAATCTTTATTTTGTCCAGTAACGACACATTGCAATATAATAATAATCTATTCTAATATTGAAATACGTACTTGAGGATATTTTAAATAAATTGAAATAAAAGTCCATAAATATAACAACTTTGGTTAATTACAATGGTTTGAAAAAGAACGTTGGTGTGTGTGAGGGATTGACAAGTTTCCTTAGTATGTCGTCTATTTTGTTGGCATCAATGGTGTACGATGGAATGAACGGTTTGTACTCAGTTTCTTTGACATGAAGGATTTGCGTTGAATCCAACTCCAAATCCTGTAACCAAAGGAAGGTAAGGTGGATGAAAAATATTATCAACGATGGTGAATTGAAATTATTTTTGGCATCATTGATGGTGAATTTAAAACCCACTAATGGTGAGGCTGCACCGATTGTGATGATTGTTTACGTGCATAATAAATGTTCATTTGTTTGCATTGTGGATGAGGCAAACCACTTTACAACAGAATATTGGGCATTGTCACAAAATATGGTACCTTAATACATTCCATTGTAGTGCTTACAGTGCGTTAAAAACATTACTAATATTAATGAACGCTAATGATTGCAATAGGAACATAACATAATTTGCAGAAAAGGTCATTAATCTTCCATGGGGGTTGTGGATGCATTATTAGAGGCAGAAGTACAAGCCTTTTCAAATGGACCAACATGTATGTTGTTGTTGTTGTCTTCGACAGATGGATGGGGGCGAATCTCAGGTCTTGAGGAAGCGTTAAGGAGTTCCTCAGTTGGAGGACCTATGTTAGCTTTGAAGACCTACACATTGGTTAAGATAAGATATTATTGACTATCCACCACATACTTTACTAACAAAAAAAAGGATTTCTTCAACTGTAAACGGTAATACCTTTACAACGTTCCGGACGGTTATGTTCAAATAGTGAGCTGTTCCAAAAGGACTGAATGCAGCAACCTGTGTATAAATACATGTATAACATTTTAAATCAATGTGTATATTAACGTGGTGCATGTTCGTTACAGGTTATTATTAGAAGTTCAAGGTCGTTTACACTTTGCAATAACAACACAACACCAACTCCTATATCCGGACCAAACTCAGGATGCAGAAGGACTTTCCTGTGCACCGAAGCAGACAATGTGGCACTTGGATCCTGGTTAAAGGAAAAATGACAAAGTTAACATTGACCCATTTCGAAAAAGTTAAACAATACATACAGCGTGACAGTTCGTTCCTGTTACTCCGTCACCTTAACAACAATTTTCATGTCACCCAATCCATTTGGGTTGCAATCTTTCACAATGCATGCTACAAATGGAAGGACATGCATTGACTTAACGCGTTCCAGCTGAGTGATGTTGTTAATGTTGCCATCTTCAACAAGTCCTGCAAAAAATATGTTTCCATTGTTGTTGTTAACGTTAAAAACATAAATTAATAAATACTTCATGAAATAAATGTAGTTAACCATGGTGTATAATAAATTTTTCCGCCCATATCCAAGGATTTGATTTGAAGTCCCGATCATATGTTGCCTTTGCAATTTCATTAACTAATTCCTGTGTTGATTTTGATTCATCCATCTCCCTGTTTAGCATGGCCGCTTGTACATTTCCAGCAGGTCCAGGTATCAACGTTGCACTTGAGTTGCACTTATGTAAAAAAGCTTTCAGATCACTATCGTCTATATCTAGTCCCTCCCATGGCTCCATGCTTATAAACTGCGTAATTGAAAACAACATTTGTAATGCATGGAGGAAGAACGAATAACATACAACACAATACTGATAATTCAAGGAAAATAAAGTGTACCCGATGTTAGAAATAAGTTTCATGAGGTATGCCTATAGGGATTATCGGGCAGTCATATATATAGGTCAAAATAATAATATAATATTTACTTACATTGCCATAAGAAGTAACGTAAAATAATATTATAATATAATACATTGATATAATTTCAAGCGGAGATATTTGTAGCAAACAATAAACATATAATAATATAATATTATATTAATTTGAAATGACCTTTGCGTGTTTAAAACCCTTAATGGGCTTAAATTGCATTTAATGTGCACTCCTTGTACCTGTTGCACGTTCCCGCCATCTCACCAACTTTCATTTAATGCACTTAAAAGGCAAACAGAAGTCCCCTTTTTCATTCATTCATTTCAACAGCTTCGTTCTATCTATGAACGTCTGTAAGGCATTGAAGAGCATTTAAGGTTGGACGGTGGACCTTTGTGGGTTATTCAATGACATTTATTTCATCAGTTGTGGAAGAACCTAACATCTAAAGTAAGTTCATAATTCACTCATCTGAACTGTTAAACCTTTTATTATACATATTTATAGTTTATGATGTATGAATTTTTTTTTTATTTTAATAATATTTGCAACATGGAAATACACCCAACTTTTAATGTATTGTTTTCGTATCGTTGTGAACATTAGTGGTCCAGGAAAACAAGATTTATTCTTAATATGTGTTTTAATGTTATGTTTGCTTCCATTTACCTTTCAAGTGTATTTGATTTTTGGAGTAGGTGTAAGAATTGGATGTCCTTGTCACAAAATATCCAGACAATGTCGTTGGAACAAGTTACTTGTGAGGTCAACAATGATTCCATTGACAATGTCAATGATCTTGTCCCTAAAATTCATATGTGGTTTGATACAATTGAAGAAGTAAAAAGTTTTTACACAAATTACGCTGTGAGGTGCGGTTTTGGTGTTCGGATAAGGACGTCTAGGAGAAATAACAACAACGAGTTAAACTTCATGAAATTAGTGTGTTCTAGGGAAGGGAAATACCTATCTACCATTGCTCCAGAATTGAAAACCCAGCCAAGTCAAAAAAAAGAATGTCCTGCTGGAATCACTGTTGCTATGAAAGAAGGAAAATGGCAGGTGAGAACAGTTGTTAATGAACACAGCCATGACATGTGTCCGAATAACTCAAACCTCATACGTGGTAATCGAAGACTTAATATGCATGCGAAGCACACCCTTAATATGAATGATGATGCTGGTGTCCGCATAAACAAAAGTTTCGTATCTTTGGTTAATGATGCAGGTGGATATGAAAATATACAATTCATGGAACGTGACGCACGTAATTATATTGGCCAACAGCGAAGGACTCTTTGTAAAGAAGGAGATGGCCAAGCACTTCTAAGGTACTTCTCAAGAATGAGACAATTAAACAATGATTTCTTCTATGATATGGAAATGGACGACCAGAACCGTATATGCCGTGTGTTTTGGGCCGACGCACGAAGTCGTGCAGCTTGTGCAGATTTTGGTGATGTTGTGTCGTTTGACACAACCTACCTAACCAACAAATACGACATGCCGTTTGCACCGTTTGTTGGGGTTAACCATCACGGTCATTCCATTTTACTTGGTTCTGCTTTGATTTCTGCAGAGGACACTTCCACATTCACATGGCTATTTTCATCTTGGCTTAGATGTATGTCAAACAAGGCTCCTCAAGGTATTGTGACTGACCAATGTAAGGCAATGTCCAATGCAATAGAAGTTGTGTTTCCAAACACAAGACACCGTTGGTGCTTGTGGCACATAATGAAAAAAATACCAGAGAAATTGCAAGCCTACAAACATTATCGTGCAATAAAAAACGAACTAAAAAGGCTTGTTTACGAGACAATTACTGATGAAGAGTTTGAGTTAGGATGGGGAAAATTAATTTCATGTAATGGGTTAGACAACAATGAATGGCTGAATTCATTGTATGCAGATAGACAAAGATGGGTTCCTTGTTATATGAAACATCACTTTTGGGCGGGAATGTCAAGTACACAACGAAGTGAGGGCATGAATGCATTCTTTGATGGATACATAAATTCAAGTACAACACTTCAACAATTTGTCCATCAATATGAGAACGCCTTACGACACAAGGCGCAAAAAGAAAATGAGGCCGATTTTTCTTCAATGAATACAACCCTACCATGTGGATCTCAATCTCTTATTGAAAGACAATATCAAATGGAGTACACACAAGCAAAATTTATAGAAGTCCAAAAGGAATTTCGGTCACGCATGAATTGCTTTATTAAAAACATGAGAAAAGAAGGTACTAAAATTACGTACACTATTAAAGAAGAGTTCATTTGGGACGGTCAATGTGGTTCAAAATTTCATGTAGTAGATTTTGATTCTGTGACAACCGACACTCATTGCAGTTGCCAACTATTTGAGTTTAGAGGGATTTTGTGTCGACACTCCTTATTGGTCCTAGGGCAGGAAGATGTGCGTAATGTACCATCAAAATACATCTTGCGACGGTGGAGCAAAAACGTACGTCGAAGACATACTCTCATTAAAGCATCTTACACCAATAACATTGAAGAACCTAAGATGCAGAGGTACCAAGCTTTATGTAAACGTTTCTATGACATCGCTGAGGTTGCTTGTGATAGTGAGACTGCAACTCAAAAGTTGCTTAAGGATTTGAACTCTATTGGCAGAAATATCGGGTTATGTACATCAACAACATTGACGTTGGTGAATGATGAAGGATGTCATGCACATCCGTATTGTAGTGAACAGGTTGGACCAACATCTGAATTTGACGGCCTAATTGTTCACAGTCCAGTAGCTGTGAAACGTAAAGGCCGACCAAGGACAAAAAGATTGCAATCAACAGTTGAAAAAATAACAAAAAAGAAAAAATCTCATGGTACTAAAACCAAAGAAAAAAGAACTGATAATGTGAGTATTATTGATTTAATGTCATGTGCTTTTGGGTACTATTATTACTTATTATATTTTTCATTCAATACTTAACTAATAGTATTATTTCAGGAACCAAGTAACTGTGACATAACGCACATCCATGAGGAACTTCCAAGTCAGGATATGTTTCAATCTCAAGTCACTCAATCGGATTTCATGTCTTTATTGACATGTGGAGAGTACACTGTTGATAGTCTTGATGTCTCACCAATTACTTATACACACCTTTAACTCAAGAACTTTTTCAAATAAAGAATTTTTGGAGGTATGTATGTTGTTCAATATAATTTTGTCATTTAATTGCATATAATAGGTTTTATATTGATTATTTACTTGATTGGACTTTATCTTTTTGCTGAATATGTTAGAATTACATATATTTTTAGCATGAAAATAATAATGGTTAAGGAAATAATTACTGTCAATGTAATGTTATTGACTATTATGTAAGTACGTGCCGATTTGATTTGTAAATCAATGAAAATCATATACCCTCAAAGGCTGAATGATGCCCATATAAACTTCCAATCTGTGGCTAATAACAATTTGAATATGACAATATATTTTGGTACTTGCTCCAAAGAGAATAGGGAATCATTAAATTTTCATTCTACCACATATCTTGATACGTGTCTGTTTGCGGTGAAGTTCACAAAGTCACAGGCTTCGGGAAGTCATTTCGTACGTGGTGAAAACAAATTTTATGGTTTAACCAAATTATGACAAAATTCACAATGTCATTGACTTCATAATTGATATTGCACAGGACTTGCAAAGTGCATTTGGGAAATTCATTACCAACAAAGCCTTGACGGAGGTTTACATCCTTGGACACAGGGATGGGATCATGTGCAAAGTTTTAGTTTTGGATTATCGAATATGGCCTGAAGGATGAAGATGTTCTCATGTTTGAGGTTGACAATCACCGAGATGAATTAGTAATTGAAGTTTATATTAATGGATGTCCTTGTAATGTTATACATCCAATTTCAGTCCAAATCACATACTAGATAATCATTTTCATGTCATGTATTTCAATATTTATGTTTGAATGGAAATCAAATGATTACATCTTTGTCTCAATTACAAACGTATTTATACCATTGTTTTAGTTGAACTAAATTATTTTAAACTTAACTTCATTTATTGTGTTTAAAAAAAATAAAATAATTATAAGCCTTCCAATATAACATTTGTTATAATATTGAACAATAATAAAGTGGGACTTTAGTTGTAATAAGTGGGTACTTGTGTTACAAGTTTTGCACAGACGGGTTCATTAAATTCTAAATTCATATTTCAACTTCCAAAAAATTTAAAATCATGTCCAATATAATTTTCTTGACACAAGGATGCATTGTCCTCATGGTAACATTGAAACTTAGCCAACAACTTATCAAGTTAAACAACATTCCAACTTTAAAAAATAAAGTGGGACTTTAGTTGTAATAAGTGGGTACTTGTGTTATAAGTTTTGCACAGACGGGTTCATTAAATTCTAAATTCATCTTTCAACCTCCAAAAATTTAAAATCATGTCCAATAAAATTTTATTTACACAAGGATGCATTGTCCTCATGGTAACATTGAAACTTAGCCAACAACTTATCAAGTTAAACAACATTCCATACTTTAAAAAATAAAGTGGGACTTTAGTTGTAATAAGTGGGTACTTGTGTTACAAGTTTTGCACAGACGGGTTCATTAAATTCTAAATTCATATTTCAACCTCCAAAAATTTAAAATCATGTCCAATAAAATTTTATTTACACAAGGATGCATTGTCCTCATGGTAACATTGAAACTTAGCCAACAACTTATCAAGTTAAACAACATTCCAAACTTTAAAAAATAAAGTGGGACTTTAGTTGTAATAAGTGGGTACTTGTGTTATAAGTTTTGCACAGACGGGTTCATTAAATTCTAAATTCATATTTCAACTTCCAAAAATTTAAAATCATGTCCAATAAAATTTTATTTACACAAGGATGCATTGTCCTCATGGTAACATTGAAACTTAGCCAACAACTTATCAAGTTAAACAACATTCCAAACTTTAAAAAATAAAGTGGGACTTTAGTTGTAATAAGTGGGTACTTGTGTTATAAGTTTTGCACAGACGGGTTCATTAAATTCTAAATTCATCTTTCAACTTCCAAAAATTTAAAATCATGTCCAATAAAATTTTATTTACACAAGGATGCATTGTCCTCATGGTAACATTGAAACTTAGCCAACAACTTATCAAGTTAAACAACATTCCAAACTTTACAAAATAAAGTGGGACTTTAGTTGTAATAAGTGGGTACTTGTGTTACAAGTTTTGCACAGACGGGTTCATTAAATTCTAAATTCATCTTTCAACCTCCAAAAATTTAAAATCATGTCCAATATAATTTTCTTGACACAAGGATGCATTGTCCTCATGGTAACATTGAAACTTAGCCAACAACTTATCAAGTTAAACAACATTCCAAACTTTACAAAATAAAGTGGGACTTTAGTTGTAATAAGTGGGTACTTGTGTTACAAGTTTTGCACAGACGGGTTCATTAAATTCTAAATTCATCTTTCAACCTCCAAAAATTTAAAATCATGTCCAATATAATTTTCTTGACACAAGGATGCATTGTCCTCATGGTAACATTGAAACTTAGCCAACAACTTATCAAGTTAAACAACATTCCATACTTTAAAAAATAAAGTGGGACTTTAGTTGTAATAAGTGGGTACTTGTGTTACAAGTTTTGCACAGACGGGTTCATTAAATTCTAAATTCATCTTTCAACTTCCAAAAATTTAAAATCATGTCCAATAAAATTTTATTTACACAAGGATGCATTGTCCTCATGGTAACATTGAAACTTAGCCAACAACTTATCAAGTTAAACAACATTCCATACTTTAAAAAATAAAGTGGGACTTTAGTTGTAATAAGTGGGTACTTGTGTTATAAGTTTTGCACAGACGGGTTCATTAAATTCTAAATTCATATTTCAACTTCCAAAAATTTAAAATCATGTCCAATAAAATTTTATTTACACAAGGATGCATTGTCCTCATGGTAACATTGAAACTTAGCCAACAACTTATCAAGTTAAACAACATTCCAAACTTTACAAAATAAAGTGGGACTTTAGTTGTAATAAGTGGGTACTTGTGTTATAAGTTTTGCACAGACGGGTTCATTAAATTCTAAATTCATCTTTCAACTTCCAAAAATTTAAAATCATGTCCAATAAAATTTTATTTACACAAGGATGCATTGTCCTCATGGTAACATTGAAACTTAGCCAACAACTTATCAAGTTAAACAACATTCCAAACTTTAAAAAATAAAGTGGGACTTTAGTTGTAATAAGTGGGTACTTGTGTTACAAGTTTTGCACAGACGGGTTCATTAAATTCTAAATTCATCTTTCAACCTCCAAAAATTTAAAATCATGTCCAATAAAATTTTATTTACACAAGGATGCATTGTCCTCATGGTAACATTGAAACTTAGCCAACAACTTATCAAGTTAAACAACATTCCAAACTTTAAAAAATAAAGTGGGACTTTAGTTGTAATAAGTGGGTACTTGTGTTATAAGTTTTGCACAGACGGGTTCATTAAATTCTAAATTCATATTTCAACTTCCAAAAATTTAAAATCATGTCCAATAAAATTTTATTTACACAAGGATGCATTGTCCTCATGGTAACATTGAAACTTAGCCAACAACTTATCAAGTTAAACAACATTCCAAACTTTAAAAAATAAAGTGGGACTTTAGTTGTAATAAGTGGGTACTTGTGTTATAAGTTTTGCACAGACGGGTTCATTAAATTCTAAATTCATCTTTCAACTTCCAAAAATTTAAAATCATGTCCAATAAAATTTTATTTACACAAGGATGCATTGTCCTCATGGTAACATTGAAACTTAGCCAACAACTTATCAAGTTAAACAACATTCCAAACTTTAAAAAATAAAGTGGGACTTTAGTTGTAATAAGTGGGTACTTGTGTTATAAGTTTTGCACAGACGGGTTCATTAAATTCTAAATTCATCTTTCAACTTCCAAAAATTTAAAATCATGTCCAATAAAATTTTATTTACACAAGGATGCATTGTCCTCATGGTAACATTGAAACTTAGCCAACAACTTATCAAGTTAAACAACATTCCAAACTTTAAAAAATAAAGTGGGACTTTAGTTGTAATAAGTGGGTACTTGTGTTACAAGTTTTGCACAGACGGGTTCATTAAATTCTAAATTCATCTTTCAACTTCCAAAAATTTAAAATCATGTCCAATAAAATTTTATTTACACAAGGATGCATTGTCCTCATGGTAACATTGAAACTTAGCCAACAACTTATCAAGTTAAACAACATTCCATACTTTAAAAAATAAAGTGGGACTTTAGTTGTAATAAGTGGGTACTTGTGTTACAAGTTTTGCACAGACGGGTTCATTAAATTCTAAATTCATATTTCAACCTCCAAAAAATTTAAAATCATGTCCAATAAAATTTTATTTACACAAGGATGCATTGTCCTCATGGTAACATTGAAACTTAGCCAACAACTTATCAAGTTAAACAACATTCCAAACTTTAAAAAATAAAGTGGGACTTTAGTTGTAATAAGTGGGTACTTGTGTTATAAGTTTTGCACAGACGGGTTCATTAAATTCTAAATTCATCTTTCAACTTCCAAAAATTTAAAATCATGTCCAATAAAATTTTATTTACACAAGGATGCATTGTCCTCATGGTAACATTGAAACTTAGCCAACAACTTATCAAGTTAAACAACATTCCAAACTTTACAAAATAAAGTGGGACTTTAGTTGTAATAAGTGGGTACTTGTGTTACAAGTTTTGCACAGACGGGTTCATTAAATTCTAAATTCATCTTTCAACCTCCAAAAATTTAAAATCATGTCCAATAAAATTTTCTTGACACAAGGATGCATTGTCCTCATGGTAACATTGAAACTTAGCCAACAACTTATCAAGTTAAACAACATTCCAAACTTTAAAAAATAAAGTGGGACTTTAGTTGTAATAAGTGGGTACTTGTGTTACAAGTTTTGCACAGACGGGTTCATTAAATTCTAAATTCATCTTTCAACCTCCAAAAAATTTAAAATCATGTCCAATAAAATTTTATTTACACAAGGATGCATTGTCCTCATGGTAACATTGAAACTTAGCCAACAACTTATCAAGTTAAACAACATTCCAAACTTTAAAAAATAAAGTGGGACTTTAGTTGTAATAAGTGGGTACTTGTGTTATAAGTTTTGCACAGACGGGTTCATTAAATTCTAAATTCATATTTCAACTTCCAAAAATTTAAAATCATGTCCAATAAAATTTTATTTACACATGGATGCATTGTCCTCATGGTAACATTGAAACTTAGCCAACAACTTATCAAGTTAAACAACATTCCAAACTTTACAAAATAAAGTGGGACTTTAGTTGTAATAAGTGGGTACTTGTGTTACAAGTTTTGCACAGACGGGTTCATTAAATTCTAAATTCATCTTTCAACTTCCAAAAATTTAAAATCATGTCCAATAAAATTTTATTTACACAAGGATGCATTGTCCTCATGGTAACATTGAAACTTAGCCAACAACTTATCAAGTTAAACAACATTCCAAACTTTAAAAAATAAAGTGGGACTTTAGTTGTAATAAGTGGGTACTTGTGTTACAAGTTTTGCACAGACGGGTTCATTAAATTCTAAATTCATCTTTCAACCTCCAAAAATTTAAAATCATGTCCAATAAAATTTTATTTACACAAGGATGCATTGTCCTCATGGTAACATTGAAACTTAGCCAACAACTTATCAAGTTAAACAACATTCCAAACTTTAAAAAATAAAGTGGGACTTTAGTTGTAATAAGTGGGTACTTGTGTTATAAGTTTTGCACAGACGGGTTCATTAAATTCTAAATTCATATTTCAACTTCCAAAAATTTAAAATCATGTCCAATAAAATTTTATTTACACAAGGATGCATTGTCCTCATGGTAACATTGAAACTTAGCCAACAACTTATCAAGTTAAACAACATTCCAAACTTTACAAAATAAAGTGGGACTTTAGTTGTAATAAGTGGGTACTTGTGTTACAAGTTTTGCACAGACGGGTTCATTAAATTCTAAATTCATCTTTCAACTTCCAAAAATTTAAAATCATGTCCAATAAAATTTTATTTACACAAGGATGCATTGTCCTCATGGTAACATTGAAACTTAGCCAACAACTTATCAAGTTAAACAACATTCCAAACTTTAAAAAATAAAGTGGGACTTTAGTTGTAATAAGTGGGTACTTGTGTTACAAGTTTTGCACAGACGGGTTCATTAAATTCTAAATTCATCTTTCAACTTCCAAAAATTTAAAATCATGTCCAATAAAATTTTATTTACACAAGGATGCATTGTCCTCATGGTAACATTGAAACTTAGCCAACAACTTATCAAGTTAAACAACATTCCATACTTTAAAAAATAAAGTGGGACTTTAGTTGTAATAAGTGGGTACTTGTGTTATAAGTTTTGCACAGACGGGTTCATTAAATTCTAAATTCATATTTCAACTTCCAAAAATTTAAAATCATGTCCAATAAAATTTTATTTACACAAGGATGCATTGTCCTCATGGTAACATTGAAACTTAGCCAACAACTTATCAAGTTAAACAACATTCCAAACTTTACAAAATAAAGTGGGACTTTAGTTGTAATAAGTGGGTACTTGTGTTATAAGTTTTGCACAGACGGGTTCATTAAATTCTAAATTCATCTTTCAACTTCCAAAAATTTAAAATCATGTCCAATAAAATTTTATTTACACAAGGATGCATTGTCCTCATGGTAACATTGAAACTTAGCCAACAACTTATCAAGTTAAACAACATTCCATACTTTAAAAAATAAAGTGGGACTTTAGTTGTAATAAGTGGGTACTTGTGTTACAAGTTTTGCACAGACGGGTTCATTAAATTCTAAATTCATATTTCAACCTCCAAAAAATTTAAAATCATGTCCAATAAAATTTTATTTACACAAGGATGCATTGTCCTCATGGTAACATTGAAACTTAGCCAACAACTTATCAAGTTAAACAACATTCCAAACTTTAAAAAATAAAGTGGGACTTTAGTTGTAATAAGTGGGTACTTGTGTTATAAGTTTTGCACAGACGGGTTCATTAAATTCTAAATTCATATTTCAACTTCCAAAAATTTAAAATCATGTCCAATAAAATTTTATTTACACAAGGATGCATTGTCCTCATGGTAACATTGAAACTTAGCCAACAACTTATCAAGTTAAACAACATTCCAAACTTTACAAAATAAAGTGGGACTTTAGTTGTAATAAGTGGGTACTTGTGTTACAAGTTTTGCACAGACGGGTTCATTAAATTCTAAATTCATCTTTCAACCTCCAAAAAATTTAAAATCATGTCCAATAAAATTTTATTTACACAAGGATGCATTGTCCTCATGGTAACATTGAAACTTAGCCAACAACTTATCAAGTTAAACAACATTCCATACTTTAAAAAATAAAGTGGGACTTTAGTTGTAATAAGTGGGTACTTGTGTTACAAGTTTTGCACAGACGGGTTCATTAAATTCTAAATTCATCTTTCAACTTCCAAAAATTTAAAATCATGTCCAATAAAATTTTATTTACACAAGGATGCATTGTCCTCATGGTAACATTGAAACTTAGCCAACAACTTATCAAGTTAAACAACATTCCATACTTTAAAAAATAAAGTGGGACTTTAGTTGTAATAAGTGGGTACTTGTGTTATAAGTTTTGCACAGACGGGTTCATTAAATTCTAAATTCATATTTCAACTTCCAAAAATTTAAAATCATGTCCAATAAAATTTTATTTACACAAGGATGCATTGTCCTCATGGTAACATTGAAACTTAGCCAACAACTTATCAAGTTAAACAACATTCCAAACTTTACAAAATAAAGTGGGACTTTAGTTGTAATAAGTGGGTACTTGTGTTACAAGTTTTGCACAGACGGGTTCATTAAATTCTAAATTCATCTTTCAACTTCCAAAAATTTAAAATCATGTCCAATAAAATTTTATTTACACAAGGATGCATTGTCCTCATGGTAACATTGAAACTTAGCCAACAACTTATCAAGTTAAACAACATTCCAAACTTTAAAAAATAAAGTGGGACTTTAGTTGTAATAAGTGGGTACTTGTGTTACAAGTTTTGCACAGACGGGTTCATTAAATTCTAAATTCATCTTTCAACCTCCAAAAAATTTAAAATCATGTCCAATAAAATTTTATTTACACAAGGATGCATTGTCCTCATGGTAACATTGAAACTTAGCCAACAACTTATCAAGTTAAACAACATTCCAAACTTTAAAAAATAAAGTGGGACTTTAGTTGTAATAAGTGGGTACTTGTGTTATAAGTTTTGCACAGACGGGTTCATTAAATTCTAAATTCATCTTTCAACTTCCAAAAATTTAAAATCATGTCCAATAAAATTTTATTTACACAAGGATGCATTGTCCTCATGGTAACATTGAAACTTAGCCAACAACTTATCAAGTTAAACAACATTCCAAACTTTACAAAATAAAGTGGGACTTTAGTTGTAATAAGTGGGTACTTGTGTTACAAGTTTTGCACAGACGGGTTCATTAAATTCTAAATTCATCTTTCAACTTCCAAAAATTTAAAATCATGTCCAATAAAATTTTATTTACACAAGGATGCATTGTCCTCATGGTAACATTGAAACTTAGCCAACAACTTATCAAGTTAAACAACATTCCAAACTTTAAAAAATAAAGTGGGACTTTAGTTGTAATAAGTGGGTACTTGTGTTACAAGTTTTGCACAGACGGGTTCATTAAATTCTAAATTCATATTTCAACCTCCACAAAATTTAAAATCATGTCCAATATAATTTTCTTGACACAAGGATGCATTGTCCTCATGGTAACATTCAACCTAACGTACAAAGTTCTAAACTCAAACAACATTCCAAACTTTAAAATATTATGTGGGACTTTAGTTGGAATAACTGGGTACTTATGTCATAACTTTTGCACAACGGGGTTGATTGACTTTTAAATTCATCTTTCAACCTGCCAAATTTTGTGTATCAATTGAATATTGTTATCAGATTTGCACACACAACTGTTACAAATTTTAGAAGGCTACACTGCCTTTTTCATACAGTTGTTGAACTTCTTTTAATCATAATCACGTTCAAAATGTCTTCATTCCATCAATCATTCCAAAAAAATTAGAAAACATGACTCACATTATGACAATGGTTAAAGGATTCCAAATTTTTGTGATAATAAACAACAATTTTCAACAACATTCGGAACATGGTCATATAAAGTCAAATGTACATTTCCTATTCTAATACAAGTTATTCAAGCACTCATTTTTTTCTTCTAACATGATCAGTATACGGAGTTCTTGTTGCCACACTCTTAATCCGTTTTCGAGGAACAGCTTTCATCCGGTCATACATCGTTCTTTGCTTCATTTCAAGGCCACCTTCAAACTTCGGGCTTTGGTGATGATATTGAACCGGTGTGCTTTGGAAATGACCTTCACTTCTTTGTTCCACAAAATCTTCTCTCTTATATTCATTCTTGGCTTCAACCGACTTCTTTAATTCATCAATACTATTTCGCATGTCGGCAAGCACTCTTGTTTGTTCATCTACAACAGAAATTAATTTGTCCGTTTCTCCTCTATTCTGCTTGTTATATGGAAAACCATGTTTTCTAACAGCGTCTTTTACCACTCCTTAAGAAAGCTCCTCTTTGGACACACAAACATCAACAACAACCTGCAATATCATTAACAAATATCATTTCATAAAACATTAAATATTAAATAAATTGCTATAACACACTCCTGTAATGAACGACTACTCACTGATCCCTTTGCCAATGCACTTCTTATAAACTTCTCCCCAATATTCATATCAATCCAGTTCAACAATCTTGGGAATTTTGTTACGCGGGTACTGTACATTGACTTTGATGTAACAAAATGGTGACAGAACCAAACCTGGAAATTATAAATCAAACAACCGCCAAATTTAAAATGATGGTAAACAATAACAAATCATTGTATTTTATTAAAAACTACAAAACAAACATGTACCTGCAACAAGTAAGCACATCCTTGAAGATGGAAATTACTTCTACTTCTTTCATTCTTCATTGTTGTTGATGCAGTACACACACTTTGAATAAAGTAATCAAAAACTAAACTGCCCCAACTGTACTTACCCAAAGAACCCAAATCCGAAACAAGGTCAAAAATAACTGGAAATACTATACCACTCCTATTAGGAAGCAAGAACTCTGATATCCCAACCAATATATACAAACTGCAAAATTGTTCTACAGAAACATTTTCATGTTCCTCTAACAGAAACTCATAAACCATTTTGACAGGTACTTTCCCGTCAGGGAAGTAGTCCCTACAAACACAACGATGCCCAACTTTATTTAAATCTATCATTTGACCAACAACAGGCAGCCCTAAGGACATACATACATCAAATTCAGTAAACCCAATAACTTTGTCTCCAATATAAAACTCTCCCATGTTCTCTACCCAACAACCACATATATGACCTAACAAATTCCTACCTATCTTTATACAATCTGGCAAAAATAACAACCAACTACAAACAGTTTTGTGAATGTATGTCTTTTGTTCAGTATTCAAGCGTACATTCAAAGCACCTATGAACTTGGTCTTGCAAAAGTGTCTAAACACTAACTGCATAAAAAAACACACTTACTATTGAAATAAATTACAATACAACACTAAATGTATGCAAATCAAATGCAAATCAAATACAACAAACCTTCTTCCTAGTATCAGAAGCTTGACTGTGTTCACCCACTTCCTCCATGACACTGAACCAAAGCCAAACAATGATAACAACAACCAATTCCAAAATACAAAGCATACTGCAGTGTTTTTGCATCAATGAACTTAGAATTTTCTAACAATTATACATACTAACATTTGTCAGCAAAAAGGAAAAATCTTCACTTATTCTTTCTGAATACAAGACTAGATAATAATCGCTCAGACAAATTAAACACATTTTAAAATTACAAGCCACCCGTTTTCAAACCCCAACAAAATATGTCAGTGCATTGTTATATATTAAACCCCCTACGGTTGAAATGAACATCTTAATCAAACACAAGACATCATTATTCTCTCTCCTTCCCTTTCACATACAGCAATCCACTTGTGATGGAATAATCGCACGCAAATTATTGACTTTTCAATCAAATATAATCGCAGTGTTTACAACAATTTTATGCAGAATACTATACTGTTGTTGATGGTTCATTTAGAGTGACATTATTGCTTGCAACTTAACACTCATCCTTTTTGCATGTTGAAACAGCCAACTGAATATAATACATATGCAGATATTGATGCTGCATATAAATGCCTAAAAGAACAATACAGGGTGAAAGATGACCAATTGATACTGTATGGTCAATCTGTTGGGAGTGGTCCCACACTTGATCTTGCTTCACAGATACAAGAATTGAGAGGGGTTGTCTTGCATATTCCATTTTTATCTGGACTTATAGTACTATACCTTGTAAAATGGACATACTGGTTTGATATTTACAAGGTACACAGACTCCTTACTTGATTATGCTCCAATCTATTTCATTCAATCTATGGATACTTTACATGTTTGTTTTTTTCTGTCCAGAACATTGCTAAGGTTGGTGCAGTCAAATGTCCTGTTTTGGTTATACATGTAAGTGGCTTTTTCTGTCCCCTCACCCTCACCACCCCCTTCAATTCATTGTGTTCTTTTAAGGTTAGAAGTTCATCTTCTTTGCCTTTGTCGATGATGCATCTAGTTTTTCTTTCAGGTTTCAGCTGTAAATTAAAGTCAAATTCTCTAATTAATGCTTTTATATGTTTCTGGAACATGCTTGATTAAGACAAGTCATTTGCTACTGTTGGATCTAAAAAAGCAAGGTTAATTTTTATATATGATTTGAATAATCAAATGTTTCTTTTAATCTGTGTTAAAGGCCAAACAACATGTAAAAAAATTGGGAACATATTGCAACATATACTCATGCACCTTGTCAAAAAAATTGCCAACCATAGAGGATCCATTTGTCACTGAGTACATTTCCTTAAATATATTTTAATAATTAAAGAACAAAAAATAGAGGGAACAGATGAAGAACATACCTTCGGGATGGTTAGTGGTGGCTGCAAGTATTTGAACCCGAGTAATGGACCACGAGAACAACTGGTGAAAAATTTAAGAAGCAGACAACGCTCTTGAGCTTCAAATCCTTTAATCACTTGTACACAATAGGCAGAAACCAAAAAATTAATATGACTCCAAAGAAATATAATATGCACCATGTAACTAAATGAATTTTCTATTATTTCAAACTCATAATATTCCTTATTTTTTTCATTCCATACTTTTCCATTATGTTTTGCGTTACATGAAAATGAAGTTTAATGGTATTTCTCAGTTTAAAGGTAGTTCAAAAGTATTTGCACACATGGACTATGTATGTCTTTAGACATATTGGACCACTTTTTTTCCTTTTCTCATTGTGATGATTAATTCATGAAACATGCAATTCCATAAGTTCGAACAAGTGCGTCACCCCCACAGTGGTTAAAATCGAGATTTAACTTGTAAAATTGTCCTATCCATGATTTTGCATAGTATTACCGATTCAAATATCACGCATGACCATGACACGGCAAAATGTAACGGATTGTCCAAAAAAATCGTCAAATTATGTAAATCAACAGTTCTCCTATATTGTTTCAATGTTCACCATCTAAGGTGAATGGATTTGGTTGAATCAAATGTCCTAAAACTAATTACAAGTTAATATGAATAAAATTTGACCGTGTTATTTGTGTTGTTAGTAATAACCCACTTAATAGTTAATGCAATTAGAATTGACGTTCTTTTGCAGCCAACACAACTGAAGTTGTAATCACCACAAGCATGCAACACAACCTCAAATCACAGGGATTGAAACAAAACAAAAATCACAAAATTTAATTCGAAAATTAAATTAGAGAAAGCAAGAATGGAACCGCCGTGGATGGAAGATAGCGGACGGTCGGCGGGTCTACTGCGGCGGCGGTGCGGCGGTGGGCCGGAAGTGCGGCGGTGCGGCGGCAGTGGTGGCCGGTGGGCACGAGATGGTCACAGGCGGTGGTGGCTGCTTCTCGAACGCGCCGTCGACCAAATCGAACCGAGATTCTGAGTGGAGGGAAGAGCGCGGAAGGCCGGCGGGTCTCCGGCAACGACAGTGCGGCGGCAGTGGTGGCCGGTGGGCACGAATGGTCACAGGCGGTGGTGGCTGGTTCTCGAACCGAACGTCGACCTAATCAAACCGCGATTCTCAGTGGAGGGAAGAGCGCGGAAGGCCGGCGGGTCTCCGGCAACGGCAGTGCGGCGGCAGTGGTGGCCGGTGGGCACGAATGGTCACAGGCGGTGGTGGCTGGTTCTCGAAAGTCGACCTAATCGAACCGCGATTCTCAGTGGAGGGAAGAGCGCGGAAGGCAGGGCGGTCTCCGGCAACGGCAGTGCGGCGGCAATGGTGGCCGGTCGGAAGGAAATGGTCGCGGTGGTGGCCGGTTCTCCAACTCGGTAACGTGGTGGCTGGTTCTCTCTCAAAAAAGGCTCGGGTAGAAAGTGGCTGGGAAATTTCAGATTCAAAATAAGTCAGTAAATCAATTATAAATCATTTTCCACGTGGACCAATCATATTTGAACACGTGTACCGTGTTCAAATGTTGTCAAATTTAGTTGTCTGAGTATCATTTTCCTTACAAATTAGGTTGGAAAAAGAAAAAAAACAAAAAGCACATTCGCATGAAAGCATCCAATATTTTTAAACGGAATAATGATTTTTTTAAACGGATTTCAACTTTCGTGAACGAAGATCTACATTTGTACATTGATATCCGTTTAAGAATACAACATATATTCATATCCGATTAAATATTATTAAAGGATTAAAAAAAGTCCTTTTTACATGAAGTAACACCCGTGAATCTATTACATGAAGTGATTGGACCAAATCACCAATTCAAAGGGTCCTTTTTCTTTTTGCACTTTTATATTTTAGGATAAAATATTAGTTTAATACGAAAAATATTTTATGATAAAATATGTGTACAATGCCTTATATATATATATATATATATATATATATATATATATATATATATATATATATATAGCTAGGTGTTCTTATTACATTTTTCTTGATTATTGCGTTCAAGAAATATGGTTTCTCAGAGCTTGAAGTATATCTGATTAGAATGAAAGTGTAATGTATACTTATAGACAAGATATCGATTGATTTTTTTATGTAATAAAGTACTTTCATGTGCTCACTTAATACAATTAAGAGAGTTCAAAGAAGATTAATAAAATTAAATTTATTGTATTAAATTAAGATTGTTAAATTCTTTTATTGTATTAAAAATAAATATTCTGATAATTATGTATAAAATCTATATTTGACCTTTTTACTTTTATTTTAGGGTTAAATATATTTAAAATATATTATAATTTCTAACATATTTCTTAACTATTATTAAAGTAAAAGGTGAATAGAAAGAAGGTGAAGAAGATAAAAACATGATATAATGAAAGCTGAAAATAGGAATACAAAAAGTATTACCATAATGTAAATGAAATGAAACTTACATTTTTCATGAAAGAGAGGACTTGAAAACTAAATCTCCCAAACATTTCTTCATAAAACTCTTCTTACATATGAAACTTACACACTTATTTCTTCCAACTAGAACTTGTGCCTCTTCGTCTAAAGATACAATAGAACACACTAGATATTTATTACCTATTTTATAATAATATCCTTTAACCTTTTACATTTTTATCCTTGCTTTTAAAATATATTCTTTTTTATCAAACTTGTCATGATGATCTTCTGGTCTTCTTCTCTTTTTCTTTTTCAAACCATGATGGAAAATCTTCTATTTTTGAGTGTTGTCATTTCTTTTTTTTCTTTTTCTTTTTCTGAGTGTTGTCACATCTTCTTTTCTTCTTGCAATCAAACATTTCAAATGGATTAAACTGAGGGCTTTCTTCTTCTGAATCTATCTTTGATAATGATGACTTTGCTTTAATTACTTTTTCCTAGTCATTCATACTTGTTGTTGTTGCTGCTAATTCTACTAGTAACCTCTGTTTTTCAGTCAGAAATAATGATTCCTGAGTTAATGCTACACTTGTTTCTTCCTTCTTTTGTCAATAATTAGCTTGCCATTTATCAATATTTCTCTTCTTGATGAAGCTAATATTAAACTTGTTACACAGTTTAAACCTTCTCGAGAGAGATTTTATATCTACATTTTCATAGGCTGGTTCTATAATATACTTCCAAGCTACAATCCAAGTTTTGGACTGAGTAGCCATAAAGGATATCAATCTATAGTCTGAATCAAACAAAGTCTTTTCTCTAAAATAAGAATGTACTTCGACAACTTGAGATGAGAAAATAGACAGTAGTGGGCCGAATTTTGAGAACCATTTAATAAACCATTTAGGAAATTTTAGGGAGAGTCCTCTCCTAAACCAGATAAACCATGAATGGGTTCCTAAATGAACATACAAAGCTTTGGACAAGGCTTCTATATAATCATAGTAATTGTATACTTGGTTTTCTTGGGGGGGAATATATTAAGATATTAAGATAATAGAAGAAAGATAGAACATGATAAAATGAATGAGTTTGTAAGAATAGATGATCCACAAGTACCTCCTGGTTTTGGATTTGTACTTCATTTGTACTTCATTCCCTACAACCCCTAGGGATGAGTCAAGCTCTAATCCAAACCCGGCCATAGAAATAACAAAACAAATTAGAAAACTTAAAAGAAAGTTGACAAAACACATATCACAAAAAGATAAATTATCAGAAGACCCTATAATATATGTCTGGATTATAGTTTGGTATAAAAGGACAACCTTCTAGACATTTAGTTAATGGATCCACAATAAATTTATATCTAAGAGGATTAGATAATATTACACCAATTGTAACTATTGGGAATAAGGCCCAACATCCCTCGAAGCCCAAAAGGGTCCACTTTTCTTGGGAGGCCATTGAGAGATAAAATATCTCATGGAAAAAGGCTCTTGCAAATAAGTTGTCTTCGTCACACGCAAAAGAGAGAGAGAGAGAGAGCTCGAGGCTCTTCTAAAAACTAAAGAGAGAAGAAACGTGGAGCTCCCTGCAAGCGTTTAACCATGTATGTTGAGAGGAGAGGAGAAGAAGATCTGCACAAGGGCTTCATGAAAGGTAAGAAAAACATAAACTTTTGTTTGATTCTCTGTAATGGTATGTTTATATATTACAATATGCTGAAAAATGAAAGGGGAAACTCTATTTATAGAGTTAAGGTTAAACCCATTCAGGAGTCCCTATTTTCGCATTTTTGTCCCATATTTGTCCCCGGCTTATTTTTTTTGCCAATTAAGTCCCTAAAAGTGAAAAATTGAAAGAAATTGACCCTTGTCGTTAAATAAAGTTAACGGGGTTAAGTTTCAGCTTATCTGTGTGAGTGAGGTGGCCAGATACCTTGACGTGGCGTGTAGAGAGAGGTGAGTTTTATTATGCACGTGGCAGTTAAGTTAAAATTGAGATTTTTTTAAAGATTTTAAAATTAGGGTTAATCTTTTAAAATAGAATTGGGATTGGGATTAGAATTTTCTAACAAAGGAGAATCGCAGTGTTTCGCAAGCAGAGGTGAAGATGTCGAAATTATGGAAGCAACATTAAAAAACCCTAAAAGTTTCATTCCTTCTCACCCACAGAGCATCTCATCCTCCATTAACTTCATCAGTCATGATCAACCTTTTTTGCCAACCAGCACCATAAAAACCCCAAAATGGCGAACCCTAAATCGTTCCTGTTCTGTTCACCACCGCTCCTCTCTTTATCACCGTAAAAGGCCCAGAAGTTAGAAACTTTGCATCTTCACTTTCAATATGCAGTATAAAAATGGGTGGAAGAAAACTCATTGGGATCAGTGAGAAATTTAGGGTATTTCGTGTTCCTGAATTACATAATCAAAATCGAGAACCCTCTTCGCGCCCAAATCATCATCTTTGACGATTACGCACTTGGAAAGTCGGACCGAGAACCTGAACTAGGACATAGCACCTGATCTTCATGATCGGACCTAAATCCTCCGTTTGACACCATGAAGTGTTCTTCGCATTTTCTGGATTCATAAGAAACAGCAGGTGAGAATGGAGGATAAGAAGGTTCGGGAAGCTTACTTGCTTTCTTCAAACGCTTTAGCTCGAGGATGGGAGATGAAGGCAATCCCAGCAAATCGCAAACCCAGAATATCGCAAACCCAGAAAATCACCATGTTTTCTCCTTAGCGGTTCTTAATCTGCAAACCCAGAAAATCAACACAGTTCATCCCAAAATCAGAAACAGAAATCCTAGAATCGCGTAACCCCAATTCGCGCCTTCACCTTCCCTAAATCGTGAACTCCAACGCCTTCCACCTGCATCAGAAAACAGAAACCACGAAGAACCCTAAACACAAAACCCCATTCGTAAAAATCTCAAATTGCAGAAACCCATAACAGTGTGCCTTCTCTTTGCACCTCTTCGAACCATCTTCATTCGTCGTCATCACAAAGGTCGCCTAGACAGTCGCCGTGAAGGAGAAGGAGCAAACCTTATTCTCATAAAAAAAACATATTTTTAAAAAAAAAAATCCACGTAATAAAATACTTTTACATTTACATAAGTGTGAACCACGTCATCACATTTTAACGCCACGTCGAGGTATCTGGCCACCTCACCCGCACAAGTAAGCTGAAACTTAACCTCGTTAACTTCATTTAACGACAAGGGTCAATTTCTTTCAATTTTTCACTTTTAGGGACTTAATTGGCAAAAAAAATAAGTCGGGGACGAATATGGGACAAAAACGCGAAAATAGGGACATTCAAATGAGTTTAACCTAGAGTTAATGCAAAGAAGGGGAAAAACCAAAAATCATAAAACGCTAACTAACTAAAATAAACTGATTATTGTCTTTAGATGGTAATCTAACCAATTATATTCGGTCTCAATAGCCTCCCCTCAAGCTGGATGATGTATACTCACTAATCCAAGCTTGGGAACTATCGATCTGAACCGAACACGATGAGGAAACTTGGTGAAGATGTCGGCTAACTGTTCATCTGAACGAACAGGAAGGAGATGTAGAAGATTTGCATGTATCTTCTCACGAACAACATGGCAGTCGAGCTCTATGTGCTTGGTCCTTTCGTGAAAGCTCTGGTTATGAGCTATGTGTCTCGCTGACTTGTTGTCGCAATAGAGAGCAGGAGTCCCAACTTCCTGAACTTGAAGATCTTGTAGGAGATAATGAACCCACTATATCTCCCATACAGTGGCTGCTAAAACAAGATATTCCGCGTCGGTGGAAGATCTGGAAATAGTGCTTTGCTTCTTGGATTTCCATGAAATGAGTGATGATATAAGGAAAACACAAAAACCTGTAGTAGACCTTCTAGTATTTGGACATGTTGCCCAATCTGAGTCAGTGAAGGCCTTTAGATGTATAGGAGAATCAGCTACAAAAAATAATCCTTCTAAAGGCTTAGACTTTATATACCTAAGAACATGTTGCACAGCCTGATAATGATAGTTAGTGAGAGATTGCATAAACTGACTTAACAAATTAATGGAGAAACATAAATTAGGTCTGGTATTGGTGAGATAGAGCAACTTCCCTATCAGTCTTCGATAGGATCCAGGATCATCTAAATAGTTGTCCATTTTATACAGTGAACTCGTATCACTTAGAAAGGGGGTAGAAGACGGTTTGCATCCCAACATCCTTGTTTCCTAAAGTATGTCTAGAGCATACTTCCTTTGATATAAATGAATCCCTTTCTTAGATTTGGCCACCTCCAAGCCTAGGAAGTATTTAAGTTCTCCCAGGTTCTTTATTTGGAATCTGCTATGCAAAAGTGCCTTTATGTGATTGATTTCTGTCATGGAATTTCCTACCAATATGATGTCATCTACATAGACAAGTAAGGCTGTGAAGTCTGTAGGTGTCTTTTTGATAAAAAGGGAATGGTCAGACTTAGACTGAATATAATTGGCAGAAATGAGAAAAGAGGATAATTTGTCAAACCATTGCCTACTGGCTTGTTTTAATCCATATAGGGATTTAGTGAGTCTGCAAACCTGACCCTGTCTATGGACATTAAGGTCGGGTGGTGGCTCCATGTAAACTTCTTCATTTAGGTCTCCATGTAGGCAAGCATTGTCCACATCAAGTTGATGTAGAAACCAATTATTTGAGGCTGCAAGAGCAATGCGTAATCTAACAGTAGTGAGCTTGGCAACTTGGGAGAAGGTGTCCAAATAATCTATCCCTTCTTGTTGGGTATAGCCTTTTGCTACTAGGTGAGCCTTGTGTCTTTCTATAGTGTCATCAGCCTTGTATTTAGTCTTCTACACCCATCTACAACCAATGGGGTTCTTTCTTGGAGGCAGTTGTCTTAAATACCAGGTATTGTTGTCCTGTAAGGCCTCGATTTCTCTCTGCATAGCTTCTGCCCATTCACATATGTCTTTGGCTTCATAATAAGAATGAGGTTCATTACTTGCAGTGATGGGCATAGTATACTTCAAGTGTTTCTCTGAAAAGAATCACAAGACAATAGATCAAAAATGGGATAAGGGGTTTTGAAATTTTTTTTCATAGATAAGGATTGATTAACCTGATGCACATAGTCACTTAGATACCTTGGAGCCCTTCTAACTCTGTTAGATCTCTTGTAACTGTGATTTTCTTCATTGTCAGCAATGTTGTTATTGCTATTGTTGTTAGTGGTAGTCTGATGTGTCTGCCTTTGATCATTAGTGGTCATTTCAGTAGGTCTATCATCTTCAATAAAATTGTAACTGCCTAGGAGATCATTAAGAGATGTAGTTCTGTCTGCTTCTTTATCATTGATGTCTCTGATGCTTTGTTGGTCTTTGTAGGGAAAAATGTCTTCATAAAAGACAACATTTCTACTTATGAAAAGTTCTCTAGTGTTGATGTCTAGAACAATGTAACCTTTGACACCACTCTTGTAACCAAGGAAAATTCCCTTCCTTGCTCTTGGTTCAAGCTTATTTCTATTGTTCTCAAGAGTGGAAGCAAAGCACAGGCACACACAGGTTTTGAGATTCAAATAAGTGGGAGGAACATTATAAACAAGATCATGGGGAATATTGTTATTAAGAATAGGGGAAAGTAACCTATTTATTAGGTAAACAACGTGACTGATAGCATAGGACCAATAGGCATTTGTCATATTTCATTGAAAAAGAAGACCACGGGTAACATTAAGGATGTGTTGGTGTTTGCGCTCTACAACAGAATTATGTTCAAGAGTTTCAACATAGCTCTTTTGGTGGTTGATACCATACAAATCATACAACTTAACACAATTGAATTCAGGTCCATTATCTGACCTAACAATTTTAATCACTTTATCAAATTGATTTTTAACGTTAACAATAAAGTTTTACAATAATTCTCTAGTTTGGCCTTTATTGTTCATTAGAAAGGCCCAGGTATGTCTACTATAGTCATCAACTATGGTAAGAAAATACTTATGACCATGAACAGAAGAAATTGAAAGAGGACCCCATATATCACAGTGAATCATTTCAAAACATTCAACGGAGAGAGAAATACTTCTAGGAAAAGGCAGTTTATGTTGTTTAGGATAATGGCAAGTATCACAAACAATATTAGGGCTCATTTGCACATAAGGAAACTTCTCACATATTTGTTTCACAGTTTTGTGTCTAGGATGGCCTCTATAGTGCCACAAATTTACATCAACGTGTTTATAAGAAAAGGCAGTCTTTGAAATAAAATCTTGGTCCAGATTGGGAAAAGCTTGTAGATATTAGAGTCCTTTGTAAGAATTAACACACCCAATCATCCTCAATGTAGAATTCTCCCTTATCTGGCCAGTCTTAGAGGAAAATGTTAGACTGCGGTTTAAGTCTTTGATGAGACTTTGGATAGAAATCAGATTAAAGGAAAAATCAGGAATATATAAAACATTAATGATAACAAAAACTTTAGAGAATTGGACAATCCCTGCATGTTCAACATTAATAACAAATTTATTTGGTAATCTGACAGTAATAGGCTTAATTTTATAAAAAGTAGCAAAGTTCCTTTTCTCATGGGTCACATGATCAGTGACTCCAATGTCAATAATCCAAGAAAGGATACCTTGTTTGTCTTTTGTATCATTTCTCTACATCTGGTTGATCTTGTGGGTGGGTTCATCATCCTTCTCTATCATTCTGAGAAGCTTTTGCATCTGCTCTGGGGTAAGGGAGTTGAAGGCAACATTGGTGCTGACCTGGTGAGTGGATTGAACACCCTCTAGACCTGAACTGCTTTGGCAGATATTGGCTGAATTCCAATCATTCTTTTTGCCGTGATTGCTGTTAGTTTTCTTATACCAAGGTGGGTAATCGTGCTTGGAATAATAGTCATCCACAATATGATTCATTTTGTGGCAGTGGGAACACTGTTTTCCATAATTAGGATTCCTTCCTCTCCCTCTTCCTTGGCCACGTGATCCAGCACCACGCCCTTGACTTTTCCAGGTTTGGTCAGGTCTCCAATTGTTTCTTTTGTCAGCAAGATTAACTAGAATTTTTGTTTCAGCAGTCTGGTTTTGGTTGACAGTACCAGTATCTTGTCTCTCTTGTCTTTCTTGTTGCATGATGAGAGAGAAAACGTGATTGATGTTGGAGAGGGGATCCATCAACAGGATCTGAGTTCTTACACTGTTATAGGTATCATTAAACCCTTTTAAGAAACATACAACGTGTTCTATTTCACTATATTTTAGAGAAATCTTTGAGAGTTCACAATTGCAAGGGATGTCATATGTACAACTGGGTATGGGCCTAAGGGATTTCGATTCTTCCCAAAGAATCTTTAAATCTGTGAAAAACTGGCTAACACTTCTTTCTCCCTATTTGATTGAATGAATGTCTTAGAGTAAATCAGAAATTTTAAAGTAGTCACCTTTAGAGAATCTTTCCTTAAATTAATTCCATAACTATTTTGCTTCTTCAACATATATCACACTTTCTGCAATCTGTGGAGAAAGTGTCTTTATAATCCAAGAAAGAACCATCATGTTGCATTTTTCCCATGCATCAAATAAAATCTCACTTCTTTGAGGTTTCTTGATTGACCCATCAATGAACTTGATCTTGTTCTTGGAAAGGAGAGCCCTTCTCATGCTTTTGCTCCAAGAAGAGTAGTTAGTCTCACTTAGAACTTGAGAGATGAAAGTGAGTCCTAGATTCTCCCATGTTGTAGATAGAAAGGACTGGCATGATTGGTGGATCGGTCCATGTGATCAATTGCAGCAAGAAACAAGAAGAAACCAAGAAACAGGCCAAGAAGTAGCAAGAACGAAATCTGGGGCAACGAGAGCAGAACATGTATTAAACCTGCTCTGATACCATATTGGGAATAAGGCCCAACATCCCTCGAAACCCAAAAGGGTCCACTTTGCTTGGGAGCCCATTGAGAGATAAAATATCTCGTGGAAAAAGGCTCTGGCAGATAAGCTGCCTTCGTCACACGCAAAAGAGAGAGAGAGAAAGAGAGAGCTCGAGGATCTTCTGGAAACTAGAGAGAGAAGAAGCGTGGAGCTCCCTACAAGCGTTCAACCATGGATGTTAGGAGGAGAAGAGAAGAAGATCTACACAAGGGCTTCATGAAAGGTAAGAAAAGCATAAACTTTTGTTTGATTCTCTATAATGGTATTTTTGTATATTACAATTTGCTGAAAAATGAAAGCGGAAACTCTATTTATAGAGTTTATGCGAAGAAGGGGAAAAACCAAAAATCATAAAACCCTAACTAACTAAAATAAACCGATTGTTGTCTTTAGACACTAATTTAACCAATTATATTTGGTCTCAATAGTAACAAAACCTGTATATGAAGAATCTAGAAATCGGAAGCCCCTTATTAGTCTCCAACGACCTCATACATATTAAATACTTTAAGTAGAGAAGAAACTTTTGAAATAGATAAAAATTGCATTAGACAAGATTTTGAAGTTGATTATAATAAAGAAAGGAGAGACTGGTATTTCAAAACATTTACAAAACAACAAGTAGAAAATTTTAGAAAAGAATTTTATAATTACCTAAGACAAAATGAAATAACCTTATACTTCTTTGATTGGTTTTTGAATTATAGGAGAGACAATAACTTAGAATATCCATTTAGTATTAATAAATCTATATGTCCACTAGACAAAATATCGAATACATGGAAAATAGTAAATAATGAAGTAATAGAATCAGAATATCCTTCACAATAAGGAATTGTAATACAACCTACACAAGATATAGAAATAGAAGTTATTCCATATAAAGATGTTAAAAATGAAGATAAATATAAAACAACTTTTGTCATACCCTTTTAGCATTATGAATGGAATGTGATGCCACAAGGATTAAAAATGCTCCAAGTGAATTCCAAAATATAATGAATGATATGTTTTACCCTTATAAGAAGTTTTCAATAGTATACTTAGATGATTTACTAATCTTTTCAAAAGACATATTTATTATATTAAAGAAAATGGATTAGTAGTATCAGTAAGAAAAATGAAAATCTTCCAAACTAAGACAAGATTTTTAGGTTATGAAATTTATCAAAACACAATAACTCCAATACAAAGATCATTAGAATTTACACCTAAATTTCCAAATGAAATAAAAGATAAACAATAGTTACAAAGATTCTTAGGATGTTTAAATTATATAGCTGATTTTATTCCAAATATTATAATAATTTATGCACCATTATATAAAAGACTTAGAAAAAATCCATCCGCATGGACAGAAGAAATGACCTAGACAATAATAAAAGTAAAAGAATTGGTTAAAAAAATTCCTTGTTTAGGAATACCAAATCCAGAACCCTTTTTAATAGTAGAAACAAATGCCTCAGAGTTAAGTTACTAGGGAATTCTAAAACAAAAAAAATCCAAGAGTCTTCTAAAAAGCAAATCGTTAGGTATCACTCAGGGCATCCCAGTCAACAAAATTATTCTACTGTTAAAAAAGAGATTTTGTCAATAGTTTTATGTGTACAAAAGTTTCAAGATGATTTATTCAATATAAAGTTTTTGATTCGAACTGATTGCAAAATAGCTCAATGTGTTTTAACAATAGATGTTCAAAATTTGGTTTCTAAACATATATTTGCAAGATGACAAGCTTTATTGTCTTGTTTTGATTTTGAAATAGAACATATAAAAGGAAAGAAGAAATCATTAGTAGATTTTTTAACCAAAGAGTTTTTACAGGAAAATAGCAATGAGTGGCGAGCCACTAAATAAAAGAACAAGTCTGGATAATATCATTAAGGCCTCAGACTCCTCAAATTCAACCAAAGGTTCAATTAACCTTGGTGGAGATATTAAAAAACCCTCCGACAATAGTAGGTACATATAAAAACCATCTTGTCAAGACCTCCAATAAATTTACCCCTCTTCAATATCAAAACATTCTCATCGGGCCAAATGACTTTACTCTAGTCACTAAACCTCAATAAGAACAAACTTCAGAAGAGTATGCCAAAAAACCAAAAATCGTCCCAGTTATTATTCTAGAAAAAGCGTGGATATATGATTCAGCAAAAATAACAGCCCATAACCTGTTTTCTAAAGATTTTCATTATCCTCCTATAGACCTAGCCAAAACCAGAATGATAAAGAAGATAAAAAAGAAATTGAAAGCACATCTAATAATAATTACATGAATTTACTAAGTCTAATAACCACTTGTTGGAAACAAGATGACTTAGTTTCAACACCAAGAGGGGGGGTGAATTGGTGAGGTTTAAAAATCAGAGTCTTTTTAAAATCTTTTTCACAAAATATAAACCTTTACAAAGTTTCTTGAATAACAAGTAATAATAATTTTAAGTGCAGCGGAAATATAAAGTTGACTGTGTAAATTGTAAAGTCGACTTAAAGTAAAAGTGTAGGGAAAGAGAAAGCAAACACAGAGTTTTTATACTGGTTCGACCTTAATGCCTATATCAAGTGTCCTTCCACAACCAGGAATCCAATGCACTATATTAGTCAAGGTTTTTACAACAATATTTCTATAGAGACCTTCACGTCAAAAGTATAGACAATCTCTCTAACCCTCTAACTAAAAGTATAGGCAGTGATCACAAAGATCTACAACAAGATATCCCCTCTTCTGCAATCTTCACTCACTTTGAACAATCCTCAAAGTGTCTAGAACTCCACGAGTTCACCTCCTGTAATCCCAACAGGACAACAACAATCTTTCCAAAGATTGATAGAAACCTTGATCAAATGAAGAACACCAATTGTGCAGATTTTGATCAACTAGTATGCGCAAATCACTTCCTCCTTAAGAAACTCTTCCAAGAAAGATCTCCTCGGTCTTCATGATGAGTTCTTGGAGCTTTTTCACACAGAGATCACAAGCTGAAATATCATATCAAAGTGTTAGAATATCAAAGTCCAAAGTTCTTGTGATCAACAGAATCACGTCTATTTATAGTTTTCTATAAATCAGACGCTCCTGTAGTCGACTGTGCCACTAATGAAGTCGACTGTCATCAGACAGTTATAACAGTTAAGTCAAATAGGAGTAGTCATAACAACCATGATTTCACATTTAATACAATTGACTTTCATTTAATGCTTTAACAGACAATTGAAATATAGTCGTTGCAAATCAAAAGCATTAACAGAATTTCAAAACAAATAACTAACTAAGTCGAATTCACTACGCGTGCAGTCGACTTAGACACTTCAACTTAGTTTTGTAATACTTTTCAATGCAAAATCACTCACAACACTGCTTTTGAAAATCTGTGCAAAGTCACGAGTTTAAATCGACTTACTTCATAATGAAGTCGACTTAAAACTTGAAGATTTGCCATACAATATAAGTTCAACAAAGTGCATGTGGTTTTCTTTTCTTAAACATATGTAATGCAATCACAAAAGATGTATCAAGTATAAAATCAGTGAATATGCATACATATATGAGAATCAACACAAACATGTTCTTTAAGATATCATTCACAATAAAGAATTGAACATGTAACACATAACAATACATGTGTTATTAATAATGTGTTGTCATCATAAAAAACCAGAGCACTGTGAGATTAAAAGGTTTAGCTAAACCAGTGCTTCCCTTATCAACAATCTCAACAATCTCTCCTTTTTTGATGATGCACAACCATGATTAATAAGCAACCATGTTTGTACACAAACAACACATAAAATAATCAAGTAATCACCAATAACAGAGCTAATATAAGCATTCAGTAAGAACAAGTGATTAAATGATTGTTCCCAATATATCAGAGCAAACAAAAGATAATTTCAACAAATATCAAAATTTTACTCTGAATAAGAAATATCAAGCAATCAAATATCAAGCAAATAATCAATCAAACTTTTCAAACTTTTCTCCCCCTTTGTGCATTAGCAAAAAAGGTTTGCTTTTAGATATTGATATGCTGATAAAATGAAATACCAGAGATGCATCAGTGTAAACAAATTAAACATTCAAATATGCTCCTCTTATCACAAATATTCACATGAAAAAGAAAAATCTCCCCCTAAAGTGTAGTCATGTGAAAAATCTATGTAATCATGTAATGCTCCCCCTGTCATTATGCATATTTAAAATCAAATCCAGATGCACAATGCAGTTTGACAAATATCAGAGCATACAACAATTTGTATCAAAATTGTATCAGAGTTATAATTTCAAAATATTCAATCAAGAAAAGATACAATTATCAACAATCTCACAATATATTCTCTCAGATATAACAATCAAAAAGAAACAGAGATATATTGAGTATAACCAATATAAAAAGATCAAACAATTGAAAAACCAAATTCCAATAAATGGAATTTATAACCCCTATTAGTGATAGTCGATTGATCAATTGTTCAAGTCGATTTCATTGCTTTTCATTTGAGTTGTGATTCCAGCAGTAAGTTCAGAAGCAATGTTTCCTGCAAAAACTTTCACGATCTTTTGAAGATCAAGAAATTTGGAATCACAGTAATGCAAGAAGTTATATAGTTTAGAAGTGAGTATGCAAAAGAATTAATGTAACAGTGAACATGTGCATAATCAACTTCAATAATCACTCAGTCGATTTTAAGATGCAATTAAGAAGATTCAATCAGGAAATTTAAAGCAAATGAATCTAAACCAAAACAAACTGATTTCATTACTTGTTCAAAAGATATTACAAACGATTGACAAGAACAAGACAAACATGATGGCAGTTCAACTCATTACCAAAAGAAAACTAAGAACAAAACAAAATAAAATTTGAAACAATCATGAGACAGCTAAGACTAGATACACATAGAACAAAGACACTAATATTTCCCAATTGTCCTAGACTGAGTTCGAAAGATTCCGTCGAATCTTCTTCAGAAGAACTTTCTGCATCCCATTATTGAGCAGCACACTGTACCCTTACAAGGTTATCAAATTTGTCATGCAGGATTCTAATATGCTCAGTTGTGTATCTTTCAAAATTTGTCTCAGGAAAGAAGTTTGTGTGATTTCTTATTACAGTGGGAGTGCTTCCTGACCAATATCCAGTGTTATCATTACCCATGAAGTTCCATCCATTTATGGTCTTTACTATTCCGAGAGACATAATTGAGTCTCTATCAAACATATTTGATGAACTCCAGAAGCATTTTTGTTCACTTCTGATATCAATCCCTTGTAATACCAGAACTTTGCTTATAAACACAACATATGGGAGATAGAGTGATCTGTTCAGTGCAACATTCTTCATATGATCTTTCACAATTTTTAACCAGTTTGTGGGTATATTGTTCTTGATTGCGTGAAGCATATAAATGTCTTCATTGGTCATTCTGTCTTTCTTTATTCTACCAGGCAGAATTATCTGGGCCAGAAAATGAGTAATTATCTTTTCTTCCTTCTTTAACCCTTCATGTGCAAAGAAACTCTCAGTGGAGTACGTTCCAGGAAATCTCAGTCATTTAGTGTAAAGGCTTCTCTTATTGAGCATGACATTGGTTTCAGCAATAGGTAGATGTGATGAAGCACCTTCAAATGGTAAAATTGTGATGATGTTCCAGATAATAGTATCAATTTGGATGTCAATGTCTTTCACCTTTGAGTGTGTCACCATTTACCACTTTCAGATTGTGGTAGAATACCTTCACGAGTTTCAGATACCAGTAACCCTTCATTTGCACAAAGATGGATAGTCCTTGCCTCTCTAGCCAATCAGGAAACATGAACCCTTCTTTCTCAAACATGTTCAAATTCAGATTCATGGGAGAAGCGACAATCTTAGCGGTTGCACTAAGAAATCTTTTGCGGATTCTTTCATCGCTGAACATGTAACACATAACAATACATGTGTTATTAATAATGTGTTGTCATCATAAAAAACCAGAGCACTGTGAGATTAAAAGGTTTAGCTAAACTAGTGCTTCCCTTATCAACAATCTCAACACCACTCATAAATGACATGTTGAAGTAACTTTAATTATAAAAGAAGAAACATTTAAAACCATAACCTTAATGGATTTCGGAGCATATGTGAATTGTATTCAAGAAGGATTAATTCCAACACAATAATATGAAAAAATAGTAGAAAAAGTAACTAGTGCAAATGGATAAAAAAATACATATACAATATAAGTTATCTAATGTAAAAATATGTAAAACTTACAAAACTCCTTTTTTATTAATTAAAAAGATGAATATTCTCATGATATTAGGAACCCCTTCTTAACTTTATTATACTCGTTTAGAATAACTGAATTTGGACTAGTAACCAATACATAAGGAAGGAAATTTGTTTTAAATTTATTAAACCACCAAGGACAAGAGAATTAAACATTTTAAAAGAATTGTCAATAACACAAATAAATATAAAGAAAAAACAAATAAATATGTTAAACAAAGAAATAAAGTTTAAAAGACTAGAAGAACAAATTAATAGTCCAAATATTCAAAAAATTATAAAATCTTATGAAGAAAAATAGAAAAATAAATTTGTGAAACAAATCCTACTGCTTTTTGGCATAGGAAAAAATATACAATATCATTACCATATGCTTTGATGAGAAGAAGATTCCAACAAAAGCTAGGCCAATACAAATGAATCAACAATATTTAGAATACTGTAAAAAAAAGATCTAAGAATATTTAGATAAAGAATTAATTAGACCATCTGAATCACCATGGAGTTGTACAAGATTTTATGTCATGAAAGCTTCTGAAATAGAAAGAGGAACCCCAAGATTACTAACAAATTATAAACTATTAAATAAGGTGTTAAAATGGTTAAGATATCCTTTACCAAATAAAAATGATTTAATAAAAAAAAGTACATGATGTAGTAATATTTTTCAAATTTGAGATAAAATCAAGATACTATCAAATATCAATAAAAAGAAAACTCTAAGTTTAATCCATTCAATATGTTTGATTGAAAGAAGAAAATAATATGTAACAACACTCAAAAAAAATAAAATAAAGAAGAACAGAAGACGTGGCAACACTCAGAAAAAGAAAAAGAAAAAAATACAGAAGAAAAGATGATATGACAACACTCAGAAAAAGAAGACTCCCCATCATGATAAAGTTTAAAAAAGAAAAAGACAAGAAGACAAGAAGATCGTCATGACACACGTATGATAGAAAGAAGATATTTTAAAAACAAGGATAAAAATATAAAAGGTTAAAGGATATTATTGTAAAATAGGTAATTTCTAGTGTGTTTTATTGTATCTATAAATAAGAGTCTCTCTATATGAAAAGACAAAAGTTCTAGTTGAGAAAAATAAGTGTGTAAGTTTTATATTTACAAGATTTTGTTTCTAAGTCCTCTTTTCAAGAAAACTTGTATGTTTTATTTATTTACATTATGATATTAATCTTTGTATTCTTATTTTTAATTTTAGTTGTATCATGTTTTTATCTTCTTCACCTTCTTTCTATTATTCTAAACATTATTCTAAACATTGATCTTATATATATATATATATATATATATATATATATATATATATATATATATATATATATAATTAATACATTATTAAGTATTTATTGAAATTTAAAATCAATAATTTTTAATTTTTTAATTCATTTTAAAAAGTCCCATTTATCTTACACTAATTTTACTTAAAGTGATTAAATAGTCAATGAAGTATTTGAACAAATTGTCGAATAATTTTAAACTTGAAGTGTTTTTGTTAATAAAAAAAATCATATTATCTATAAAACGTATTTAGTTTAATAACTTTTGCTTTAATATTTTTCTTGTTTAATTTGATATTTTTATGAAAAAATATATTTAACCAAATCTTTCAATTTAAAAATTAAATAAAGTAATGTTTTTAACAAAATTTCTCAATTTTTTTAAAGAATATAGCAATGTGTTTCTTTAGTTGAAATTGATTCCTTAGTTTTCCAAAAAGTTAATGTAGATTTACAAATTCCTTACATAAATTAAAAAAAAATGTTTCATTTTTCTAAAATGAGAATTGAGTTGTTATACTATAATAAAATGAAATGAATAAATAATAGAACTAAAACATTAATTCATAAAAAATATGTTTATTATCCGTACATTTCACGGGTTAACATCACCAAAGTTTCAACAAAAGTATAAAATAGCCACGTGTGGCTTCTTCTTGGTTCCCATGTGAGAGAAGCCAACGCATTCAGTTAGTTAGGTCGAGCTAAAGCCACCTTTCTCACTTTTCCACTCACTCTGCACATAGTGCGTGCGACCGTGTCTCACTGCTCTCCAATAAACGATCGACTTTAAGGTCTCCAAGTTCATCATTCAAACCAAACGCATTCATAGTCGCTTCCTCCAATGGAACCCTCATCTTCCACGTCGCTCCCTCCATTGCTTCACATCGCCATGGCGGCGGTGCTCGGAGCCTCATTCATGGCCATCTCCGCCTTCTACATGCACCGCCGCACCGTCGACCACGTCCTCCACCGCCTCGTCGAAATCCGACGCAAGCCACTCGCCGCTTCCAACGATGACAGCGAGGATGACGACGACGATCTTAGCGGGCTCGGACACGATGACGGAGGAACAGATAAGGAAGCCGATCCGAGGAACTATCTCCGAACCTTTTCGAAGTCCGTGGACGAAACATCAAACGTGCTTCGGAGCTATAGGTTTTCGTCTTCGATGCCAAACGTGGTTTCCGCAGCGGATTGGTTCCCCGAGGACACTAAGAATCGTGCCTCGTCGCTCGAAAATATTCAATTCGCTCCGCTAGGGCTTCCGTCTAATCGAAAGGGTTCCACCAATGGTGTGAATGTTAATTCTCGATTTAGCTATCTACAGTTTTTGTTCAGTTCTGTTATGTTTCTATTTTTTTTGTTAAAATGGGAGTTTTTCTTGAAACTTAATTAGCATGCATTTTAGACTGTCATCAAAACATAAAATGTCATATATAGCATGACTGTTGCTTTTTGTTATATTTACTTTAAAATTGTGGTTTTTAATTCGTTGCCTGTACAATAATATACTGATAGTGTTTGAAAATTAAGCTTCTTTTTTTTTCGTTTGTTTAAATGATGTTCTCTTTGATTTGGTTTGTGAAGGTGAGAGTGCTCAGAGTTCGCGTTCGTATAAGAGGATAGCTTCTGTTGGTAGAATTATGACTCCGAGGTCACCAGGGAGAAACGCGTTCGAAAGTGCTGGGGATTCTGATGAGGAGGAAACACAGCTTGCTAATGACAATACCATTCCTTTCTCAGATACTTACGTGAGAATACTGATTTCTTATTTGTTGCAAGGATGACAACTGTTTTAAACTTTGTCGACTAAAAGTATGGCCTGTAGTTGATTGTTATTCGGGGGAGTTGAGAAAGATGCATCCTCCTTTCAATAATTTTAATTACCGTTTTATCAGGTTTCAAAATGAATGGATATTATTTAGCTTGAGGTCTTGAGTTTCTTTTTGTTTGTCAACGTAGAGCTTTGATGGTTCAGGGTTTCATGGTATACAAACTTCTTTTATTGATAATTTGGAAACTATATAGTATCAGTTGGGTCTGGTGCATAATCATAAATCTTCTGGCTTCCTAATCTATCCTTATTTTTGGAGTATCATTATTCATTTTACAGTTACTTATATCCTTATATTTTAGTGATTCATAATGTTGCAGGGAGTAAATTCAAACATGTGCAATTTGTCTGCTGTTCCATTCAGAGGTGATGATGCAAACTGTGCAAAAAATCAGATGTATGGAGAGGTTTCAAAGGAAGCGAAAACTGGTGCAAATATGAATGTGGGTTCTTCAACTTCTGTACATGTAGCTGGGGATGACCGTGTGTTTGCCAATAATGTCTCGCCTGCAAGAATCCCTGTGCATGGTACTTTCATGTCACTATCATTATCTTTACTGTTCTACTTAATCCTTCTATATATTGGTTCATGTGAAATAATTTAAGCATTACCCCTGCATTACATGTTATTTATTTTTATCCCCTTTTTGCTATCTATAAGTTGATTTAAAATGCCCCCAGTTTTATTTTCCTTTTTTACGTATATCAAACAATATAGTTATTTTAATTTATTTTGTTCATAGTGTGACTTGTATAATATGAAGCAAGATTGCAAAAGCTTGAATTTAATACATAATCTTTTTCTTACTCTACAAAATAAATTCAGAGACAAATATAGAAGAGGATGAAGTATGCAAAATGATTCAAGAGTGCTTAGATTTGCGTGAGAAGTATGTTTACAAGGAAGATATTGCATTGAGGACAGAACCTGTGAAAACTAACTTTGACCCGTATCACTTTGAACCAGTTGAAGCAACAACAGTAAGTTTGCTGCTTCAATGTTATTACTTTTTTATTAGTCGCACATATTGCTACATGTGGACTCTTCTTGAGCTATTTATGGTCAATTTTGTTCTGAAGTGTTCTGTTGATATTGTTGTATTGCTCTGAAGTGTTCAACTGATATTTTTATATTGACTCTTTATGTTGCAAACAGCACCACTTTAGGATGGAAGATGGAGTCATTCATGTTTTTGCAAGTAAAACTGGTAAGCATGGAGCGTTAACAACATGAAAATGGAATGGTTTCACTGCTATCTTTATTTTGTCGATTATTTAGTTTGTTAAGGATAAAAAAGGTTCAAAGAACTGATATTTCTGTGAAACTGCTCAGATACCGAAGAGCTCTTCCCTGTTGCGAGCTCAACAAGATTTTTTACGGATATGCATTACATTCTAAAAGTTATGTCTATTGGCAACGTTCGCTCTGCATGCTACCACAGGCTACGATTTCTTGAGGAAGTATGTTTTCACAAACTTTTGTCTACATGGTCTCTTTGTGCTTGCCAGTGGCATTTGTTTATAACATTCATCTGATCATTATACAGAAATTCCGCCTTCATCTGTTACTAAATGCAGATAGGGAGTTTCTGGCTCAGAAGGGTGCGCCACATCGGGATTTTTACAATATCAGAAAAGTTGATACTCATATTCATCATTCAGCTTGCATGAATCAGAAGCATCTTGTGCGCTTCATCAAGTCAAAATTAAGAAAAGAACCTGATGAGGTGAAAATATACTTTTGGTTCTACTTAATTTTTTTGAGGTTGTAATTTGTTGGTTGTTTCCCCCTTCCTCTCTTTCTATTTTACTTTGGAGATTCTTAGTTCTTCCTAATTTTCTTTATCAGTACTTATGTTAACAGGTTGTTATCTTTAGAGATGGAAAGTATATGACACTTAAGGAGGTTTTTGAGAGTTTGGATTTGACTGGGTATGCAATATTTTATTCTCTGATTTTTTTTTTCATCTTACTATTTGGATAACGAGTTCTGTAAATATTTATTTGGTTCCATGTCGGCACCTTTTCTAATTAATGGAAATTGACACAGATATGATCTGAATGTTGATTTGTTGGACGTGCATGCAGATAAGACCACATTCCATAGATTTGACAAATTCAACCTTAAGTATAATCCTTGTGGACAGAGCAGACTAAGAGAGATATTTTTAAAGCAGGATAATCTTATCCAGGGTTGGTTGCTGTATATGATTGTTCCATATTATTTTCTTGTATTTTATTAAATTCTATTTGAATATTAGAAGTGTTAGTTTTTGCTTCATGAATTCATAATGGCTTAAAGCTACTAAAATTCACAGGAAGGTTTCTTGCTGAAGTAACAAAGGAGGTTTTGATAGATCTTGAAGCAAGCAAATATCAGGTTATTTATCCCCTCCCCAGTATAATATATTTTGTTTTGATGTCTCTTATCCTAATTCATTTTTTACGTATAAATAAAAATAAAATTTACAGATGGCTGAGTATAGGATCTCTGTCTATGGAAGAAAACAGAGTGAGTGGGATCAGCTGGCTAGTTGGTTTGTTAACAATGCTCTTTACAGTAAGAATGCTGTCTGGCTAATCCAGGTACTATTCAGCTTCTAGTTTCTTGACCTAGTTTCAATCAGATTGGTTTAAACTAGCTTCATGTGTGTTTTGGTAGAAGTTTTTTTCCAATAAGACACTAACCTACCTTTTTCCTCGTTAATTCTTGAAATTACTACTTCATTCGGTCTTCCTTATCTTTGAGTTTTGGGATTGTTTCATCTTTTAGCTCAATGACAATGAAAATAGTAGTGTTTAGATAGAATTTTGAGAAATGCCCTAGGAACTTTGTTGAAAATCATTTCCTACTTAGTTTTAGGCTTTTCTAACTCTAACCCAGTTTCGATCAGATTGGTTTACACCAGTTTCACGTCAATTTATGGTAAAAGAGTTTTCCATTTGACAGTAACATCCCTTTTTTTATTTAATTCTTGAAGGATTAATACTTGAGTGAGTCTTCCTTGTCTTTGAGTTTTAGGACCATTTTATTATTTATCCCAATGACAGCGGCAATGGTACAATGTTTAGGCAGTCTTGACAAATGCCCATGGAACATTGGTCAAAATAATTTTCTACTTAACATGAGGTTTCTAACAGTCTATGCACCATACTGCCCATTTGCTCTATACTCAACTTGGTTTTCCTTATAAGATTAACTTGTGTATGTCAATATCTCCTCAAGAAGTGTGTGTAGTAATCCTTTTTCACAATTGCTGAAATAAGTGATGCTTAATTGCATCAACGGCAACAATATCATTGTTGCAAATTGTTGAATATAGTGAAAACTATGTATGAGATTAATCTCCTTTTTGTGTTGAATATACACATAGGACCTCTATTTATAATAGAAGAAATATGAGCTAAGTCCAAAACACGAATAAGAAATAATAATAAACTAACTAAAGATAAAAGATAAATATAAAATAAAGATAATATATCTAACACACAATATTTTCTATTTTGTGATTTTGCTTCTCTCTTCTTTTCCCTATAAATTTTTCTACCGTCTTCTTCTATGTTACTTTTATTTATTTAGAGTGTTGATGGTTGCAATAGGAAAACGCTGCTTGTTGTCAACAGCATTATCACCAAATTGTCTACATCTGTTCCTTCTTCAAGGCTTGAGAAGTGTTTGAAGTGCTCATTGGGATTAGCATTTTGTTTAATAACTAACATGGTCTCTTAACGTAAGCAACCTCAACCTCAAAAAAAATGCAAAAAGTGGGAGTTAGGTAACATTATTTGTATCTTTGGAACTTGTTAGGAGTTCTACATTGGGTAGATCAGCTACTTGATGTGGTATTTAAGCTATGAGGTTCTCCCAACTAATGGACTATTCTTTTTGGGTTTAGCTCTCCTCTTGTGCTTAAATACTAGCAATGCATGCTTTAATTAAGTGTAAAGCTACGAAAGGGACTATTCATAAGCTGGACTAAGGTGCAAACCGAATACTCATAGATAAGTGAGGCTGTCTCAAAAAGGAAAGGCACTTGGTCAACATCAATAAAGTGAGAGTGATAGGATATAGGGTGATAGGATAGAAGGCGGGGGAAGCAAGCCGAATGGTGGAAGGCGGTGAAGAGCTGGAGCCGAACGATAGGAGGTAGGGGGAAGCAATCCGAACAGTGGAAGGCGGTGAAGAGCTGGAGCCGAATGTGGAAGGCGGTGAACAGCTGGAGCTGAACGGTAGGAGGCAGGGGGAAGCAATTTGAACGGTGGAAAGCGGTGAAGAGCTGGAGCCGAACGGTAGGAGGCAGGGGGAAGCAAGCCGAACGGAAGGCGGTGAAGAATTGGAGCCGATCGATTGAAGAGTGACTATCCTAACTGCTACAACAATTAGGATGGGTGGCAAATATTTAAATTAAATAAAGATATATTCTAGGGAAATATTCAGTATAAGATATTTATAGTAAATAAGGATATATTCTAGGGAAATATTCAGTATGAGATATGTATAGTAAATAAGGATATATTCTAGGGAAATATTCGGTATAAGATATTTATATTAAATAAAGATATATTCTAGGAAAATATTCAGTATAAGATGGGTGAGAAATATTTATTATAAATAGAGCTAGATTCTATTGTTAAGGTTATGTTTTTTATTATTGAGTTTGTTGACAGGTGTTTGTGGCTACAGTCCTGTGAGGGAGGTTATGCTCCCAACTATCCTTTGTTTACAGAATTCTATTACCATTAATAAAAGAAATTCATTTGTTCATTATCATTCGTTCATTGTTTTGTTGCTTGCTGTGAGTGTGTGAGAGGTTGTTCTGGTTAGGTTTCATACCCAGATACTTAACAAAGAGTCATTGTGGATGTCAGCTCTTGAAAGGGGTGACAAATTTAGGAGTCTCACATTATGTATGATGAGCTACTTGATGTGGAACATAAGCCACAAGGTTCTCTCACCTGATAGACGGGTCTTTTGGATTGGATATACTAGTCTTTTGGATTGGACTCTCCATTTGTACTCAAGTCCTAGTAGAACTACATGCAGAAAAGTCCACTTTATATGGTACTGATTCTTATTATATAGAGTGGAATGTGTAATGCAACTTATTTTACAAAATGTCACTGACTTTATTTCAGATTGGATCATGAGAATCACCATAAATATGAATTTTATGTATATTTGATTTGATTTAATGTTTCTTATTTGTTAGTGTTAATTAGAATTTTGTTTGGTGCTTTGACTGCTTTCCCTGTTGTCATCTTTTGATTTGGGATATTTTTCTTTGTTGACTTTGACCTTGTTTTGTGAACTTTTATTGGCACAGTTACCACGGTTATACAATGTGTACAAGAATATGGGAATTGTTACCTCCTTTCAGAATATTCTGGATAATGTGTTTATTCCTCTATTTGAAGTCACAGTGGATCCAAATTCTCATCCTCAATTACATTTGTTTTTGATGCAGGTTAGTCACTTTTTTTCTTATTTGCACACCCTACTTTTGTTTGCGTGTACATGTATTAGTTGTATGGTTACCTAATTTTTCAAATGTAGCATTTTAACAACTGTATGTATTTCTTGGTGTTGCTGTTACACTGTGCCACTGGTACATGAAACCTATCTTGCTATATAAGAAACAGAAAGGTGAGTTTTAAAGCCTTATACAGTTCAATAACATTGAAAATTAGGCATGCTATCGAAAGGCAAGAAATAAAATATAGGAAAAGCTGCGAGTGAGGTAGAATCCAAAGTTTTTGAGGAGTTTTCCTGTGATCTTGGACATAATAGGAATATACTTTATATAAGCTGTCAAAATTAGGGAAAGAAGTCAAGAGATTTGAACCAGTAAGATGTATTAAAGATGAAAAATGAAGATTTTATCCAAGCATAATCAATGATCAACCTGTAATATTGAAGGATTAGAAATCCAACAGGCATAGCCAAACTTTGGCTTATTATCGTAAAATCCAAGTTGGAAATGGAGTGGTAAAAGAAGCCTTCAAAATTAATAAGAGTAAAGTTGACGTTGATTGTGTTCCTATTGAAATTCGTTATCAATTTCCTTGCAAAGCCATTTAATGGGGTTTGATATCTAAGAAAATGATAAATGAGTGGAGTAGCACTTTGTTTACTATTATAACAGCTTTGGAGATATAAGCATTCTGTCTGCTGCAAAGGGATAGAATAACTACGGATTCATGCTGTGGAATCATAGGAGAAAGGGATAGCACAGATTTAGAGGAGATCAGGATTGCAAGAAATCAATTTGGATTTATACTGAATGTTCTGCTATCGATGTTATCTTGTATGGGAGCTGATAGAAAGGTACTAAAATAAAGAAAGTGTCTTGCATATGGTTTTGATTTACATGGAAGCAAAAGTATTCAAAATTGGTAAAGACTTTTGAAAAGAAAGGGGTTTGTGTTATTTATATCTACTAGAGAATGGATAGATAAGTATAATGTGAAATCATTCCAGAGATAACTCTTGAAGGCAAGATCAAGGAATTTCCTACAAGGATAGGCTTACATCATCAGGGTTCAGCTTTATGTCCTTCCTTATTTAATCTAGTCTTGATGTGCTTAGGCCTTACCATGAACATATATTAAAGAAGATTACCCCTGAATATATGGCTTTTGCAGATAATATTGTTTTGATTGAGGAATAGGGGAAAGAGTTAACTCCAAACTAGAGCTTTGGAGAACGAAGTAAGGATCAAGTGTTTTTAACTTGAATACAAGTAAAGGCAGTGGTTTTAACTTGCATATCTAACAAGAAGCTAGGGGAAAATATCTTCGAGGTAAAAAATGGAGAATATATTACAGTGCAGATTAAGTTTAAATATTTGGAATCGATATTACAAATGGGACAACTAACTGGCAGACGTACCTATTGAGGAAAAGATGATAGAAAGTTGGTTAAGATGATTTGGGCACATTCAAATGCCACTGGAGGCATTGGTGAAATGGGGTTGAAGGGTGGGGGAGAAGGACGTAGAAGAAATTAATAGAAGCAATTTTGAGATGAATAATATTCATGAGAAATTGGTTTAACTTAGCCCAATGACATGTGATCCATCTCATCAAGTGAGATAAGGTTATTATTCTGTTTTCAGATGTATTCCTTCTGTTGTAGGATTTTATCTGTTGTTTTTAATCTATGTAAATGCCAGTCCTAACAGTTTACTTTGCAATTCTACTCTTTTCTCTTGTTGCCAATTCTTATTATTCAATTAAAGTTTTAATTGAATCAGCTCCATATCTGTAAAATCAAACTGATTTTCTGATTTTGTTGCAAGCAATTTTTAAAAAACTCAATGCACTTGAAAGTAATATAGGGATGTATCTACTGTATTTTGATTTTTTTTATTGCAGTTTATAAATGTAAGATTTTTTTGCTAGTATAGAATAAGTTGAGGACTGAAACGTATTCACCATTAAATTTGTTTCTCATGATGAGTCAGTTTTGATTGTTGTTTAAAACTGATAGATGAAGGATATTGATAAAATGAAGCAACTCTGTTCTTTCTAGAGTTTCTTTCTTTTCTAAGTAGCTTCTTCTGCATACAGGTGGTTGGATTTGATCTTGTAGATGATGAAAGTAAACCAGAAAGACGTCCAACTAAGCACATGCCTACTCCAGCTGAGTGGACAAATGAATTCAATCCTGCATATTCTTATTACCTTTATTACAGCTATGCAAACTTGTACACGCTCAACAAGGTTTATACTATTTCTTTCTTTGTAGAGCTTAAGAGTTTAACAACTAACCATTGCTTTTCTAATTTCCATTGGGGGCGGAGGTTTTTTGTTTGGTTCTATACTTGAAAAAATAGGCATGACAAGGGTATGGGTCATAATATGGCCCAGTTGCAAATAAATTTGGTTCAATATAGGCTTTGAAGAAAAGTAGTTAGTGAGGGGAAGGCTTTCGGCAGGAAAACCAGTTGTAGAGGCAAATAAAAAAGTGTAACAGGAAGGAAACAATTAGTTTTAATCATTTTCTGAGGGCTCTACAATTCCCTCATCACGAATTGTTCCTTTGTGTATCTTGTTCCTAATTTATAGGGATTCTAGCACCTTACTGGGATCCCTATCAATAATATACCATACATTTTTCTTATCTGTTGCCTAACAAATCTTTTAGAGAGCCTTTCTAATCATGGGCAATTTTTTTTTCCATGGTCAAGTCCGGTCTGGAGACAAACTTGATAAACAATTTATAGGCATTCTAGCACCTTACTGGGATCCCTATCAATAATCCTTTTTTTTTCAATAATCGGTGGTTTGTTTTAGTTGTGGTTGACTGTTTTTTGTTTCTTTTTTTGGTGGGGTGTGGTTCAGTTGAGGTCTTCAAGTTCAAGCAACTTGATAGACAACTTAAAACAAGAATAGATTTATAAAATAATTCCTGGTTATCAACAATATTAATATCTCACCATCTGTTTCAGTTGCGTGAATCTAAGGGAATGACTACAATAAAGTTGCGGCCTCACTGTGGAGAGGTTGTTTTCTATTCACTAGAAGCATAGTTTAATTCTTTATGTTCAATATGATATTTATTACCCAATCTACTCATGCAGGCAGGTGACAGTGATCATTTGGCTGCCGCCTTCCTTCTGTGCCGTAACATTTCTCATGGGATTAATCTACGTAAAACTCCAGTTTTGCAGTACTTGTATTATCTTGCACAGGTTAGCCCTTAGGAATATCATTTGGTCAACCTTGTTATCTATAAAAGTTTAAACCGAACACTACATATTTCATTGCCATTCTGAGTTTGGGTCCTGTTCATTACCAATAGTTTTGACTTTCTCTGTCATGATAAATTGTGACAATATATTAATACCATTATGTTATCACTTTAGATTGGATTGGCTATGTCACCACTTAGCAATAATTCCCTTTTCTTGGACTATCATCGCAATCCATTGCCAATGTTTTTCCAGCGAGGTTTAAATGTCTCTCTCTCCTCCGATGATCCTTTGCAAATTCATTTGACAAAAGAGGCACTGCTAGAAGAATATAGTGTTGCAGCAAAGGTCTAGTTTCTGCCAAACTCCAAGCCTCTGTAGATATAAGTTGGTTAAATATTCTGTTTTATGTTTGCTTCGGAATTATTTTACTTAAACACGTGCATTGCAGGTATGGAAGCTCTCAGCCTGTGATCTGTGTGAGATAGCTAGAAATTCTGTCTACCAGTCTGGATTTTCACACCAGGCAAAGGTAAATTAGAAGACAATGTAGGACTATTCTGTTTTTGCTTATCTGTACCAAGGCTCTGAAAAGTTATTCACATTCTTAGGCTTATTATGGACAGTTAGTTGTAGGTGTTAGTTTTGATCTTCTTTTGATATATCTTCTTTAAGTTCTTATTGAATCACTCTGTTCTTATATATGAATGTATTTTCTGTTTATATTATTTTCATAATGTTTTTTTCCCTCCTTTACAGTCACACTGGCTTGGGGAAAAATATTTGTTGAGAGGTCCTGAAGGAAATGATATTCATAAAACAAATGTCCCCAGTTTGAGGATTTCTTTTCGATACGAGGTGAAAAAGACTGACAAACAAAACATATATACTTTCAGTTTGATTTTGTATTCAGTCTTTCTTGCTCAATTTTTGTTGATTATGCAGACATGGAAAGAGGAAATGCAATATATTTATGCTGGTAAAGCCATCTTTCATGAAGATGTATACCCATAGTGGAATTTACCATTCACCCCGTGATAACGCATACTTGGGTACTGTGATCAATGTTCTCTTGAGCAGTAGAAGCTTTGGCAGTGAGAAGTTTTTGTAACATCCTAGTTCCTATTTGCCTCATAACAAATAATGTGGACCGGCGTAATTTTACATGGTAGAGACACTTATGCCAGTTATTATCAGAAGTAAAAAGATCAGCAGCTCCTGTGCTTTTGCATGGTAGAACAGGGTATAAAGCCGGAGAAAGTAAAAGAAATGGGTCTGTAATGCATGCACTGTACAGTAACGCATGGTGACAGATTTAAAATTTCTCTTGACTAGATTAGTAGTTATTACAGTAAAATTTGTTCTTTATGAATGGGTGAATAGACGGAATGAAAGGTCCTCTCGAATCTCCTTTATCACGTGTCTATTCGATGCTAAAGGAAGCCACTACACGGCTGTCCTTTTATGTATTTTCAGAGAAAAAAAAACAGTTTGCATAAAACAGATGGATCTGACAACTCACACTCTAACTTAAACCTTTGAAAGTGATCAAAGATGGAGAACGGAGTTATATTGCCCATGTGTTAGTGTTTAATCTTCCTTGAACCAACTGCACATCGTTGGTGAAATTATTTTAGTTCTCTTAAAGTTGTTCTTTATGTTTAAGGTTCCTTAACTTTTTAAGGCATTTTACAAAAAATTTCTTAACAATTTTCGTGCATTCCTAACACTTTTAAAAATTTAGCTAAATCAACTAAATTAATTGCTTTTAACTATCCTCCAAGATGTCGCTGGGGAGAGTAGGAGGTGGTGGGATGAAGGAAGCCACTACACGGCTGTTAATTCCTAACCCTTTCTTTTTCTATACATATTAATATTAAAATGGAATTGTTTTTGGGTTAGTCTAAATTTGCTTTCACTTTCTGCATCCGCTTCTTTGCCACCTCACTCCATAGCTTAAGTCAAAAGTAAAAAATGCCCTTGATGGATTTTTGTACATTAACCCTTATTCTTCTTCTTCTTTTACTGCGACTTGCCATTGCTGATATTCATCATCTCCCCAGTGTTAGTTAGACGTTGTTTTACAGTCGAAAGATGTTCCTAATCCATTGATTCATGGTCCGTCTCTTGGCAAAGATTTGCATAATACAGCTAACATTTTTTTTCCCCTTTTGAAATCAACATTCTAGAAATTAGTCAAATTAGGTATTCCAGAATTGGGTTTAGGGTTTCGAATCGGCCATTCTACACTTATGTAATTATAGACAAAGTTGGAACAACAAAAATGTTAGCAGAGGACCTTTGTGTTGCAATAGCCATAGAAACCAGACAATGCAAGACATACATTTGAGCTGGTTAAAAGAGGTTTATGATAAAGCATATGGTCACGTACAAGCAATGGACCATTGTTGAACGATTGCACCATTTTTCATATAAAAGTGTCATCACCCTCATATAGTTCATCACCTCCAAATATATTAACTTATTTATACTATTATTGACTAAGTTCTTTAAACAATGAATATATATATATATATATATATATATATATATATATATATATATATATATATATATATATATGTCTTGCTGACTTTCACTAAATGAGATTTGTTTAAAATATATTTATCACGATTCTCATTAAACCTACACCAATGAATAAACATATTTCACTAAAATAACATCATCAATTATTGTATTTTAATTTATCTTGCACTGTACAATTTTTTATGATCACCACAATTTTCTCATTATGTTCTTTAATAGTTAGTGAAATATTTATAAGTTTCACTAAACTCTTTATCATATAAAAACACATCGAATTTTCATTATCTGTTGATCTATCACCATATGAATAAGCTATTGTATTTACAATTATGATTACAAAAGACACAGTAATTTCACAATCTATTTTTTACCGTTTTTTTAAATTCTCATTAGGATTTAAAAAGACACATTTTTTACCATTTTTTTTTATTTTCCTTATATTTGTCTCTTTGTTAATAACCTAATAATATGTAGATCTTCCTTATCCATTTGTTATAACAATAATAAATCCAAAATTATAGATAACCTTTACTTGATAACTTCACTCAATCAAAGTATTGAGATATGCCAATAACATTTATCCCATGAATTGTAAATGTATACCTATAATCTTGTAGCCTACATTTATTGTAAATTGTCCTTTACAATTATTATTTGGATGTTTTTCTCTGCAGTTCCCGAGATTTTTTCTCTACATCTTCAATTTTTCAATATTTATTAAATTATTCTTACGAGCGTTTGACCAAGGTAAAGTTTATATGACCAAGTAAAAAAAAAAATTATTTTTCATCCTTTATTTCAAATAGATAATAATACTTATATAATATTTGAACATCATTTTTGTGTTATTGTGTGATTAATCCAAAATTATTTCATAATCAATAATAATAATCATAAACATTACCATGAACTAATCACAAAATAATACATAGATAATATTTAAATATTGTAAAAAATAAATTATGTAATTATCATTATCCTTTCAAATATGCATTCAATTTCAAACTACACGTCATTCCTTGCTCGTGTGTTCTGTGTGTTCCCCCTTTCCTCTTCTCTACCATGGCATTGTTCCTAGTTTTCTTTCCATTCGTGTACTTCCTTTTCTCATTCCTTCTCTCCTGTACTCGTTTCTCACTACATTGAAGGTCCGTTTTCATATCTCTTATTCATCCTCTGCACGTCATTCTTTTTCTTCCAGGTAAAAAGATTTGGTTCAGTGTTTGGAATTATGATTTGTAAATAGTATAAAATGATTAGAATACAACCTTGTTTGTGATTGATATGCATTCTACGTAGTTGTTTTGGAAAAAGAAACTGAATTCAGTATCGTTCAAGGCAAAATCGGTATTGGAAAATTGTTAAATGACCAATATTTGAAAACGGTTAAAATTTCACCAGTTTTCAAAAATTATTAAAAATGAGGGTTTCAAAACTTGTCGAGAATATAATCGATTTTCGAAAACTCACCAATTTTTTGAAAATCAATTATAAATTAGATAGATTTCGAAAATTGATGAGTTGTTAATTGTATTGCTATCAAGATGACTTGTAACCCTCGGATCAATTTGGCTCACCACGGTTTTGAGTCGGGTTTAATTTGAAAAAAATGTAATTTTTTTATGTAGATTAATTTTCAATCCGGTTCACTTAGAACTCAGCTTACTGGGTTGATCCTATGGTGAGTCTCGAACCCACCTAATTTAATTTAATTATTTATTATTTTGTATTTCAATACTATTAGTTAGCATTTTTTTATTATATTGTAGATGGTGATAAAGAAGATGTTACTATTATAGATTTTTCTATTCAAAACTATGATATTATAAATAGTCAAGTGATGCAAAAATTATCTATATTAAAAACTTATTTGTTCGCCTTTTATACATGTTTTTGGATTACGCATACTTTTTTTTTTAATTGTCTGATACTTTTTTTTAATTGTCTTTAGAGTTTAACATCATTTTAGTGTGACCTTGTTTAGATTTAAATTAAAAAAATTGTAATTTTTTTATTTAAAAAAATTTATAATTAAATAAGCTAGTGAATTAACCCGATTGGGTTGGCTCACACCGAGCTGGGTCGAGCCAGGTTACCGTTTTCACAGCTCTAGTTAATTAGTTTTCAAAAAATCATTTAAAGTTTCAGGCGTTTTGAAATATCATTTAAAGAGTGGATGAATTTGAATTATTTTTCTTTTAAGTTTTATTTGTTTCTTTTTTATTTTCTTAATTTATGTATTTAGAAAATGTGTTTAGATTTTTTTTTCTTATATTTTGAATAGGTTTTTAGTTTATATATATTTTTTGTTATATTTTGTTTAGGATTTTAGGTTAATTATTTTTTGCTGTTTTTTTTTCATTTACTTTGTTTTTTTTTTTGTTAATGTATGTTGTTGCGAATAGGTTTTAGATTTTCTTTTTCTTATATTTTGAATAGGTTTTTAGTTTTTTTTTTGTTATCTTGTTTAATGTTTTTCTTTTAAAAAAAATATTTTGTTTTTTTTTTTGCGAATAGGTTTTTTAGATTTTTCCTTTTTTATATATATTTTGTGTTTATTTTTTTCAAATTTTGTAATTTTTTTGTTATATTTTGTTGTTTTTTTTAAAATATATATTGCTTTTTATGTTTTGTTAATTTCTATCTAGCGAAATGTTTTATAGATTTATTATTTATTGTTTTGTTATATTTTGTTGTTGTTTTTTTAAATTTTGTAATTTTTTCTTATATTTTGTTGTTTCTTTTTCAAATTTATTTTATTTTTTATGTTTTGTTAATTTATGGGTTGAGAATAAATTTTCTTGTCTTCAGATATTATAAATAAACCTTTGAATTTTTCTAATGTCTAAGTGAAATTGTTCTGGTATTCATTTGATAACAATGTAAAGACGACTAAGAAGGGCAATAGGTAGATGTGATACTATCTTAAGTAATGGGTGTCAATATTTGTTTGACTTATACGTGGTATCCATCAAGAAAACAATATTAAATGCATTCAACAAGTGTACTGCATCAAGATGTCTCTAGAAGAGATCACTTACCACCTCAAAATCATCCACACATCTACTCCATTAGATGTATTTATCTTATCCAACATCATCATCAATTGCTGTATTTTAGTTTTCGATCGTCTCAAAGATCACTTGTATGTAATACCTTGTATAATAGATTTGTTTTATTGTTGTCACATTATAATCAATATGTTCATTGAGAGTCAATATAGAATATTTGATGGTTTTACTTGACTCTTAGTCATGTCGAAGGATGACCAACTAATGTTTAAGCCAATTTATGATTGTGATATTTGCACATTACTTTTAACACCCAACCCTCTCCATTATAATAGGGTTTGCTTCTCAACTTAGGACATACACATTTTCTTATGTCGGATACACTTGCTAACATAAGTTTATACTTTTTGTACTTTCCACTTCTTTCACATCCTAACAATACAAAAGTCTTTCTTTTGGGTTCACCCATTGTTGTGTTAGATCTTATAGTAACCACATCAAATTCAAGATCAATTCCTCGAATCCATTCAATTAATTTATCACATAAGGAAAATTTTTTATTAGTTGTAAAATTATTTGTGTAATCACCATCTACCACTTCATTGATAAAAGAAGAAAATTTCGACATGAAGCTGAAATTTATTTATAAATCCATCAACTTAGATGGATAATTATTTATCTTAAAATATCAATCACCTATATAACAAATACTAATAATAATAATAATAATAATAATAATAATATTAATACAAATAATAATATTAATACCAATAATAAAATTCTAAGATTTTAAAAATTAAATAAAAAACAGGATAAAATTAACTAAAATAATAAATTGAATAAAAATAAACATAAGGAATCAAACATTAATATTAATAATAAAATGATAAGATATTAAAAATTTAAATAAGAAAAAAAATAAAATTAACTTAAATATTAAATTGAATAAAAATAAATTATAACATAATAAAAAATTAAATAAAAAACAAAATAAAATGAAGTTAAATAGTAAAATTGAGTAAAAATAAAAATAAAAATAAAGAATCAACCATTTTTGAAAACCGATTAAAGAATCAATAGTTTTTGAAAATTGGTTAAGATTTTTTTAATTTTCGATAGTCAGTTTTCGAACACCGATTAAGACTTTCCCAATTTTGGATAACCAGTTATAGAATCAACATTACTCAGCGTTAATCGATATTAATCAACATTAATCATCAAACATTTATACTAATAATAATATTAATAATAATAAAAGTGTTAATACTAACAATAAAATTCTAAGATTTTAAAAATTTAAATAAGAAACAAAACAAAATAACTTAAATAATAAAATTGAATAAAAATAAGTATAAGAAATTGACAAAAACTATTTATTCCTTAATTGACTTTAAAAAACTTTGTCGATTTTCAAAACCCAGTGAAAATTAAATGATTTTTTAATACCATTAATTCCTTATAGACCACAACCCACTGAAATAGGAAAGGATTGCATGTTGTTGTTGTTGCCGACACATAAAGATAATGAAAATGAAAAACTACTATTTTCTTTATAAAAAAAATTCTAATGTATTGAAGTTTGTTTATCACTTCATTATACTATTTTGATATAGCAAATTCTATAATATTTTTATATAATATAATCTGTTGAATTAATGTATTAAGGGATTAACTTTAGAATAAAATAAAGAAAGTTAAATATGTTTTTACTTTTAAATTACTATATAAAATAATATATTTTCTAATTAAATTTTAATTGCTTATTTTAAAATTATATAAAATACTTTTTCTAACAAATAATATATAAAATATTTTATACGTAATAAATAGTTAAGAAGTAATATTTTACATTATTTTATATAATATAAACATTAAAATATTTTATAATTTTGTTTAAAAATAAAATATAAGTTTACAACAGTTTAGAAAAAAAAAACATATTTAAATTAATGAAGATGAACAAACTAAATTAATAAAATATGTTATCGGAAAGTTGGTTCAAGCTATTACTCGGCACAGAATGTCAACTGTCTCCTTTACCTTTTTTTTATTTTATTTTATTGTGAAATAATAACCTTTATTTTTATCCAGAAGAATTAATGTCTAATGACACTGAAGTCAACAGCTGGCAGATATGATTTAAGTGTTTTTATTTTCTGTGTTGGTGATCGTACATTTGCCAGTCAAAAGTGTTAAACACCTTTGTTTATTGGCATCTAGTTGATTATTAGTTTTGTGGCACAAAAATAATATATTTTAGTATAGTCATGTGCAAGGTTAATAATTCAATTATTTTCGATTCCACTTTCACTGCTTTGGCACTGATTGGTGATTAGTATATTACATTTTTTACAAAAAGATACCGTATTAATGAATAATTAAGGGATTGAATGATGGTGAGGCCTATAAATACAAGATTAAATGTCCAGGTAAAGATATTTTATTTTCAATTACTGTTAGAATACACTAAAACAATATTACTTACTTGTCAGAGTGTCTTTTGCAGGTATCATCTCCCTCGACTCGAACTTGAACTTGAAGAATTTGGAGTAGGAAGATTAGAAGTCAGAAAATAAAGAGAACTACAACAAAAGAAAGATATGTTTCTTGACCCTACAAAATATCCTTCGAAACAATATATATATATATATATATATATATATATATATATATATATATATTGTAATAGAGAAGTTTTATCTAGTAATATACATTATAGGTATTTAACTAAAGAAAACATATATATTCATTTACTACTCATAATTACAAAATAAAAATGATACTTCTATACCATACATAAATGTTTATATACATTTAAACATAACTCAAAAAATCTTCATGCTACCACCACTAGTATAGCCTAACTTCATCATCACCTGTAACCCTCTTTGCTTATACCATAATAATGATCATTGTAAAAAAAAAAGACACAACTAACAAAGCAAAGAAAGATAAGATAATGATAATTTTAAGCATACATAAATAACTCTGGTATAAAATGACTTCATGATAATTTACCAAACCAAACTAACAACTAGTTTTTCACACATCACATAATAAAACTCATCTATATACATATATAATCTAGGCTCAATTACCTGGATTTATACATGGACTCAAACCTTAGAAGCCTTGCACCTGTCATCTAAAATGAAATCCTTAAATGTTACAATTAGAAATGGTATATGGTTCTTCCTCCCTCACAGTAAGCTCACTTATAACTATTTGAAACAGTGGTTCCTAATCCTAGATTCCCCTATAAGAACCTCCTTCAAGTCTCACTACTTAGACTCTATTCTCTGTATGAGACTATGAGTCTAGTAGAGTTTAGGATGACTTCAAAGTGATCATTCATAGCCAATGCATGACATTAAATCTAACTTGCCATACCATTCCTCCTTAGGAATGATATTTCCATACACTTATGACAACACTCAAAAACCAATATATATATATATATATATATATATATATATATATATATATCATGAAATTCTTCCTTGAAATCATTTAATAAATCTCATTATAATTCTCCAACAATTTCCTCTACAATCCATCATATATATAAGCTCTTAAAATTTAACACACTTGTAAAACAAGATCACTTACTCACCCATCGAGCTTCCCTTATAAGGCTTCTTACTCAACGACTTAGTGTCTGACCTAAAGAGTCTAGCATTGAGATAAAATGCAAGATAATTTGCCTAACAATAATAGACTCATCCAATGAGTCCCCCTCCCATGACTCTTTGACAAACTCGAGTTTGGCTTTCTATTAGTAGAGTCTACTCACCCAGTGAGCAAGCCTCCTCTGACTTTGCCAAAATCGTTTTCAATAATTCATCTCATGCTTCAAAAAAATCACTAACATACCAATTCCAGGTTGAAACCACTCATCATAGCCAAAATCATCACATTTACAAATTCATTCCACATTTCACATTTTAATATCAAATTAGACATATAAGCAAATTCCACATTCAACAATTCACACCCAATTCAACCTACTCAATTTAAAAGAGATTTGCAATTCTAAACTCAAAATCACAATGCAATCAACTAAGCAAAGTTCAAGCAAGAGAAAAAAATTAGCTTCCTTCACTTCAATTATTAGAAATCTATTTTTAGTTCAAACCTTTTATTATCAACATATTATAGTATTATCTTCTTTTTGAAAACCTCATGCATACTTAAATTTTTCAAAATTATACTCTTAACTCTATGAGAATGTTTCCTGCACACCATTTCTCATATCAATTATGATTATAACAATAATATAATATAACACACACACACACACATACACTCTTAACTCTATGAGAATGCTCTCTGCACACCATTTCTCATATCAATTACGATTATAACAGTAATACAACATAAAAGTGTGTTGTTCTCATTTTATTAGTTCATTGGATCAACTCTAGTTAACCTTTGATCAGAGCAACTTAGTCTGATTGGGCCGACTCAAGTCGACCTTTAACTCTTACTAACTGAAGTTAACCTTCAACTTAGGCCATTTTGTCCAGCCCAACTTAGCTCAATCTTTGACTTAAACCGACTTGACTCTATTCTTCAACCCAAATGACTCGGGTCGACTTTTGGCTCAGACTTACTAGGGTCAACCTTCACTCAAGCCAACTCAAGTCGACCTTCAGCCACTTTGACTTGTCTCAACCTTTGGCCTAGGCTGACTAAACTTAATTCTCTGATCCAACCAACTTAAGTCAAGCTTACCCAAGCAAACTTGACTTGACCTTTAGTCACATTAACTCTACTCGACCTTTGCCCCAAGCTTATTTGGCTCAAATTTTGGTCCATTCATCTAGATTTAGAAAGGCTCAACGTTCGCGCTGGTCCAGTTTGGCTCGACCTTTGACTCATCTGACTCAGCTCGATTCTTTGTTTCGATCAACTTGACTCAACCTTTGGTAGCCTAAGTTGGCTCGACTCTATCTTCACCATTGTCTAGCTTAGCTCGATCTTCAGCTTGAGTTATATAGGCTTGACCTTTGACCTAAGGCTACTTGCCTCAACTTTTGGCTTGGGTGACTCACCTTAATTCTTTGGCACGACCAACTTAGGTTGACCTTTGGCCTAAATTGACTCAGCTTGTCCTTCGATTGAATTAACTGACTTGACCTTTGATTGGGTTGACTTTGTTCAACCTTTGACCCGATTGACTTGGCCCGAGGCTCAGGCTGAATTGACTTGGTTCAAACTTCATCCTTGGCCATTTCAGCTTGATCATCACTTTAGATTGACTCGATTCAACTTTCAATCTAGGTTGACTATTTTGGTTTTATTACACTTTTAGCTTTATGGATTTTTTTTGTTGGTTTTTATTTTTTGGAACTTTTTGGCTCGAACCCATATAAATCAGAACCAATATCTATCGATTGAGCTAAATTGAAAATCTACTCTCTATACACATTGTACACGTATACATATAAAAATTAATCTATTAAGTATTATTCTAATATTTAAATTTAACTAATAATTTTTCTAAATTTTAATTTTAAAATACATATTTTTAAAATTTAAAATTGTTGAAATCCTTCCTCTAAGCACAGGTAAATGATTTCTTATACCGCTTTAGCGATCCCAATGATTACAAGCGTCCATTTTGCTTCTCTGAAATGGAATATATTTCCTATGTTGTCTTCACATGTAATTTGGCACCTTCGGTGCAGATCAAATGTCATGGTTGGACTAAGGTTCATATAATTTCATATATTTATATTAAGCACACTTTAGGCACCAAACTCTTAGGAGATTTCAATAAGAGAAAAATGAGAAATGGAGATTTATTTTATATGATGTGTCATGGTGTGTTTGGAAATACATAAATAAATGCAATTTTAGAGGACGTATTTAAATAAATATGTTGTGATGTTTTTCTTTTAAAAGGATCCAAACAAATGGAGGATAATATTATAGTTTGGGTGAGTGTTGAAAGCTAATAAATATAGAATTTGTAGAGTAAAATATGCATTTGATCCGATTCACCTTCAGTAGTAAACGTAAAATATATATTCTTTTGCATGAAGAATGTTACATATATAATAGATTACATACAAATGATAATCCAAGGAAGTGAAATATGAATCTCAACCAATAAGACTTGTTCTACTAATTTTCTAAATAGATGGAAAAATGTGTCAGCGACTTGTTTTTTTTTTCTTTTACCAATAACATTTGGATACCTTCCTACACTTAGCTAGGTTTTCAAAGTGCTTGGATTGGTGCATTCTTATAATTTATTTTTGGTTTAAACTCAGGGATAGTCCTCGTATTTGTATAAAAATCTAATGTGGGTTCTCATATTTTCAATTGTCTCAATTGGGTCATAATATTTGTAAAATTGAGCCAATTTTGCCCTAATCGTTAAGTTGTCACAAACGGCGTTAGTTGGTGCTGACGTGTTGTATAAATAATACGCTGATGTCAAAATATTTTATTACGTGAATTATTTTTTAATTTAAGAGATTATGACATGACAACCCTTGGTCGTTCTCTTCTTCTCCTTCGTTTTGATCTTCTATCTCGCGCAAGGAAAGTGGTCACGATGGCGCGACCAAGCAGCATTTGTGGTGGCTCGCAGTAGCGTGTTGAGCGTTCTTCTTCTTTCCCCTCTTTTTGTGTTGAGCGTTCTTCTTCTTTTCCCTTTTTTTTGCACTGTTTCGCGTTGCAAGGAGGAACTTCTTCCCTCTTCTCTTTTTGGTTCTGTTCACAAGTTGTAGAGAGGAGGTAGCTGGGAAATAAGAAAGAGATTATTTTATGGGTACCGTGTGATTGACAGAAGGGTAAATTTGATTCCTTAAAATATTCTGGAAGGAAAAAAATTTAGGAGAAATAATTTACGGCTTAGGTTTCTTTTCTTTTAATTACTTATAAAAAAGTTAATTGTGAAAAAGGATGATTTAGAACCCAGAAGCAGCGCCATTGAGAGGCACCATAGACGCGAGAAGCTCGGTGCAAGCCATTTTCCCCCTTTTTTGCTCTAACCTTAAGAGGGTGAAAAAGCTCTCTTATGTCTAGGTCACGATTCTTATGTGTTCTCTAGTTGTTGATGAAGGCGCGGTCTGTGGTTTTAATGGAGATTGCAAGGCAGGTAGAGAAAAAGCTCGCGGTGGCACAAAGGTTGGGCAAAGGTGAAGGAACGTCGCGAGGCAAATGCGAATCTGGGTTTTCTGGTTCTTGTTGTTTCTTTGATTTGCAGGTGGTGATGGTTTTGCGTTTTGCAGAGGCAAGGGCTGCTCGCGGTGGTGCTTAATGGCGGAGGCATGGCGCCCTGATAAGGAGAAACGCGATTAGGTTTCTGTGCTTCTCTAGTTGTCTTTGCAGGTTGAGGTTGCTGGTGAGGATGATGACGGTGCGGAGCTTTGTGGTTGTGGTCATGGAAGTGTGACTTGGGATTTATGGGTGGCGCGATTCGGCTTTGTGGCGCGACAGTGATAGCGTCTTCGCAGCGACTTTTCGGGTCTAGGGTTTTGCAAAAGAGATGATGGCAAGGATGATGAGGCAGTAGCGATTTGGGGTTCGAAGGGTTGTCCAAATTGGGTCTCTATGGTTTTTCTGAGTACATGCCATTTTCCACCCTTTCTTTTGCTTGCATAATTTTTCTATTTTTTTAAATTATTAAATTCCATGTAATCACTGGTAGCATATTTTTTTTAATAAAATATCCACCTCAGCATATCCATTTCAGCACATTTTAACGCCGTCTGTAAAAATTTAACGGACAAGGCTTAATTGGTTTAATTTTTTAAATATTTGGACCCAATTGAGATATTTTACAAATATTATGACCCAATTGAGACTGTTGGAAATATGAGGACTTACTTGAGATTCCCATACAAATACGAGGAGTGTTGGAGGGTTTCTACATAAAAATAATATCTATTTCAGAAGAAATTTTTTGTTAGAAGTTCTATGTAATTATAATATATAAATGAGATACAAATCTCACCTTACAAACTGATTTTGTAGGGATGTATTAGACTTAAACCCACTTTTTAATAAGCCTTGCCAATTGTCTGTTGTTGATTTATTTTTTTGGTTTGTATTACACTTTATAATTACAGCATTGAACCATTCGAGTAAGATATGCTTTGTCTTTATTTTTTAAATTGTATATTCTTATTTGTGGCCAATATAAAAGATACTCTCGGGGTGGGGATGTCAATTTTTAAAGCTTAGAAATTAGGTTTTGAAAGGTGGGTAGAGTAACTTTGTCATTTTCTTGTATGGGTTAAAAAGCATTGGTTTTTATTGTGTCTTACAAGGATAAAGTAGTTTACAATGGATGTTTCATAGTATATTAAAAAAAAGAAGTCGATAATAAAGAAAAGATACTTTTTTTTCTCGTACGATACGATTTCTGAGTTATAATAATAGGAGAAAGGAGCACTTGTGTCAGAACACGCGTCATGAAGATTGAATCGTTGAAATAGTAGAAAACGTAAGAATTAGAAGACATAGAAAGATGTTATTCCATAAATGACAGCAAATTGGTAGTTGTATGATTCCTTTTTTTGGCGAAGTTGCAGAGATAGAAAAGTTTGTTTTTGTACTTATGTTTATGTTTCCATTATCATCACAACTCTTTTACAGCATCAAACTCACACCCTTCCAGCTGAATCCAACCGTGTAACACCTCAAACTCAAACTCTGCTTCAGATACTTCTTCATCTTTCGTTACTCTTAAGTTACATATCATCAATACAATTAACTGTGCTAATAATTTTTATATTTTACTTTTGATCATAGTTTTTATTTTTCCATTCTGGTCTTTTATATATATATATATATATATATATATATATATATATTATCTTTGTCATTCAAGTTGTTTTGGTATTCTTTTTAGTGTTGAGTTTCTTTTTATTAAGTTACAATGTCAGCAACTAGCAATTGGGTAGGATGTCATTTTTTTATCGACAATATTAAATCTTAATTAGACATGGCTTAGTCAAAAGGATAATTAATATATTTAAAGGTATTTTGTTAGTTTATTAAATTGAAGTACCAATTGAAAATCACTAATTGTCAGTTAGTGATTCACTATAATGTATAGGGCATATAAATATTTTACTTTGTTAATTAATTAGAAAGCACTCTAAAAGTGATTCTTACTGTAAAAATGTTACACCATTAATGTATGTCAATCAAATTCCGGTTTTAATCCTTAGTTAATAACGGAATATTCAATCAGAAAAACAAAGGAGAAAGTTTATAAAATTGAAAATGATGTGATAAATTTGAGTATTTTACAATAAAACTAAAACACCACACTTAATTACAATAGAGATTGAAGTATAGATTTGTTCTTATTGACCATTATTGAATTCCAAAACGTTTGATTGATCTTTCTGAAGAAACGTTCACTTGTTAATTTCCTGGTTTAGCCAATCATGAGTGTGTGTACTTTGGGAAGCTTATTGCATACAAGGATAAACATCTGTCTAGAAAAAGAAACCTTAACAACCAAAAAATGAGAATTTGAAAGAAGTAACTGTACTTTCATGTTAACATCATGGGATGAGAATGATGTTGGGACCATCCATTTTTTTGCAGGTACTTATGCTTTCCATTGTGTCCCTGAACTTGCTAGCTTTGAGGGTCCAATTTACAGCTTGCCACAAACACAAGAATCTGATACGTTTCAGAGAAATCATATCATAGTTTCCCACTACTTTGTTACTCTATATATAAGCCTCTCCCTTCACTTTAATTTTCCATCATCAAAAACAAAGAACCTCTTCTTTTTTCAACTTATTAACTTTGATTCATACAGGGTCATAAGTAAATTTTGGTTTAGAACATACGTGGGATCAGACTTATCTGACATGGCCATGGTGTATGGTGGTAGAACAACTTCACTCCCATCTCAAGTCCTCACCTTCCACTCCTCTGCTAAATGGAATGACCACTTTGATGCCTTGAAACAAACTAACAAACTGGTTTGTTCAGGAACTTTCCTTTGGTTAATTAATATATCATGTTTTGCTTCACTTATCATGTTTTACTGAGATAATTTTTCGTTGATACAGATGGTGGTTGATTTCACTGCTTCATGGTGTAGACCTTGCAAACTCATGGACCCAGTTATCCAAGAGTTTGCTGCCACATTTAGAGATGTTGAGTTTGTCAAGATTGATGTGGATGAGTTAATGGTATGATCACTCAGTCCTTTTCACTATAACTCATTAGGTCCTAATTTCAAAAATCATACATTACATAAACTCTCATGGGTAAAATGTGATAGTTTTTGGTAAAATTTTGTCTAGGTTTCTATATTTTACAAATGATGATTTTGGTTTTCATATTTATATAATTGGTATAAATTTCATCTCTCGTTTTAATATGACAAGTTTCATAAAATTTATGAAAGTAAGTAATGACATGTTAAAAATATGAAGATTAAAATAATCTATATGCAAGGTCAATTTTGATAAAAAGTTTACTCTTATTATGGTAACTGATTTGGATTGTGAAAACAGGGAGTAGCAGAACTTTTCCAAGTACAGGGAATGCCAACTTTCATGCTAATTAAGAAAGGAAAAGTGGCTGATAAAGTGGTGGGAGTAAAAAAGGAGGAGCTACAAAGGTTGATTGAGCAGCACAGAAAATGAATGTGTGATCAAGCACTAAACTAAAATCAGCAAGTTCACTTCAACATATATTTTTACCAGATCTTCTTGCTAGGCACAATCTTTCATAGTCACGACCAGAGAATATTGAGTGTTTTGAATGCTTTCTTTGGGGATGTTTCGTTCCCTCGTGGATTCTAGTTTAGTCCAATTTTCTGTTGTTTTTTTTTTAAAAAAAAAATAAACAAAAGGAAAAGCCAACAACTCATAGGATGCTGAATAAGTTGGTACCATTATTTCAAATAAAAACAAGTGTCATTGTTTAATGTTCACATCACAATTTAATATTTAGACCTATTTGCAATTTGTAATGTGTCGGTGCTGATTTTAAGCCATGAATGATAAACGACACAAAAGGGCTTGAAGCATCCAATTTCTATATAATATATATGTATTAAAAGGTCACATCCATTGGATTGGTTAGTGATATTTGACACTTTATCAGTATCAATTACAATCAACATTATTAGCAAAACAACACACCTCTCTCAGAAAAAGAAAAAGGAATTTATTTTCAAAGTTCTGATGAAGTAAATGCAGAAATTGATAGACATATCATGGGACCAAATGCTCGGCCACTGTTAAACGAATGTAGATTCTTATAAGCAAATATCTTCAGACTAGTCATTTGCATACCAATGACAACAATGTTTCATCCCCTCTATGTGTAGCCTTTGTCAAAATGATTATTAAATCACTGATTATATTTTCCTTCTTTTGTTCTCTAAGAGCATTTGGAGTTGGATTCAGAGTTTTTCCAATAAAAAATCAAGAATAATCCAATTAGGAAAATACTTATTCTCTGTCCTCAAGCTGGTAAAAATATATCACCTTTAAATGTTTGGGCCATTTGGCATTGCAGTAATACAAGACACTCCGACAACTCAGTCCCTTCAGTGCAGAATGTTATCTCCCTAATCATTAGGAAGGTCATCTCACAGAAAATACCATCAATTCCTCCATGATATCTTCCATTGTTGAATTTGCAAAGCAACTCAAAAACCAAAGACTCAAAAACAAGTGGTCTAATTGTTTTAATCCTTAAATGAGTATGATTGGTGGAAATCTCTCCCTTAGATCATCGCTACCGACTGCTATAAAAATAAATACGGTCATTCAAATAATTCATTCTTGTTTGGGTTTTAATTTTGTCCATTTCTTTTTAGCTACTTGTTTTCATTTAATGATATCATTTGGCTTGATGTCAATTGCAGAGTGTCGTAGTGGTGTTTCTCGTGCAAATCTCTGAATTAGCTTAGTTTCTTTTGATGGAAATGACCTTTTATTTCACTGAAGTTGATGTCTTTAATAAATGATAGCATTGTTAGCCGAAACGGTAACATCAAATACTAAAATGAATATACACAATTATAGAGGCTAAAAGTTATTTAAGTCGAGATTTAAATATGAATAGAATGAAAAAGTGAAAAGACAAAAAAGGTGAATAAACATATTAGGACTGTAAATATTCCCATCCATTCAATAATGCATTGTAATATTGATTGAACACAGTCCAGGACCCTTATAGCAGCTGAAATCGCTTTATTCCAAAGTTACACCTCACTGCAGACATGGTAGTAACATGCTTGGTTTATTTGTATTATGCACACTTTTCATGTCTAAGACTAAAGTTGTATTTTTAGTATTTACACCGTAAACTGAGCTCTCACTTCATGTGTGTTAATTGGGAAAAAGCCACAAGACATGAAAGACTAAATTAGTCATCAGTGTTGCTCAAAATCTTTTTCAGCTCATACTTCTGTTGTGTGGTAAGCCTTGATGGGAACATAACATCAAACTTGATTCTCAAGTTTCCTTTCTTTCCAAGTTCCTTTGAGATGGGCATTCCTTCATTTGGGACCACCAACACAAATTTTGGTTTCACAACATCAGTCACTTGAATTGTGAGCTCTCTTCCATCCAAGGTTGTTAAATTGAAAGTCTTTCCCACAAGAGCCTCTACAAGTAAGATTTTTTGTGTCACAACCAAATCATTTCCATCCCTCTTGAATAAAGCATGTGGTTTCTCATCCACCACAAAGATTAGATCATCAGCAGCACTAGCTCCTGCTTCTTGGTTGCCTTTCCCAGGAAATGTTATTTTTGTGCCTTTCTTCCAACCAGGTTTGATATCTATTTTCAGTATCTCTTCCACAGTTTTCAACTTACTACAGACACCAAAAAGAGTAAACTTGTGAACCCAAAAGCACGTATTTCCAAGCAGTCTCAAATGGTAAAAGGTAATAGAAAATAGGCCATATTTGAAACACTTTCTATTACCTTAACCAATTCACCACAAAACAAACCTTAAACTCCAATATCTTTACGAAACCAACATATTTTATGCAACTTACTAATTAATAATTTCACTTTGTTTCTATATATGACTAAAATAACGTGAGAGGACTAACACAAATCCCAAAATAATAAAAAGATATCTTCTTTCTCCACATATGGCTACACAAGTACGCATGCGTGCCTGCTAAAGTGTGTGTATGTGTGTTATCAGGCCTGGTCAGTGAATAGCCAAAAGAGAAAACAGCTAAACCAGAAGTGGAATAGCAAAATAAGAAGAAAAATATGCTAATAGATCAAATAGAGTGAATAAATCAAAGTTTAGAGTAAAATGTAAATCGTCCAGTAATTTACAAAATAATACAGAAATTGTGTCTTGGATTCTTTTATAATATGATAAGATTCATGAGCCAAATATTGGACAAGAATTCATCCATATTCAAGTACAGTGTAATCCCAATAAATATCAGAAATTTTTGTTTAGATAGTTTCAGAATTATTACAATTTCAATCAACATCATGGCATATATAGCCCATAAGCATTAAAATGAATTCCTCTTCATAAGGAAAATGCACTCCAAAACTACAAGCACACACAAGATCCACCATGGCATATATAGCCCATAAGCACTAAAATGTAAATTGTCATATTCAAGTACAGTGTTTTCTAAGGCAACATGAAAACGAAACAACAATTCAACCATGCATGTTCCTCAGCAAAATAATTAAAACTACAAACACACACAAGTTCCACCACTAAGGCAAGAATTAAGACATGAAATGCAAGATGAAAACACAGATATTACCCGAATTCATGGTGTATAGTCCTTGAGATCTTCAACTTCTTTTTGCAACCTTTGTAAAGTTCCTCAAGCGTGCACACCAATTTTCTCTCAACCACCCCAACATTCTCGTTCTTGGGGACCCTAAAACCCCCATCACCCTTCTCCTCCTTCACCTTCACAGAGTTCAAGGGATAGTGGCCATAAAAATCATAGATCTGACGCTTCTTGGGGTCGCTGAGAACATCATAAGCCTCCGAAACCTGCTTGAACTTAGCCTCAGCTTCTTCTTTCGTAACAGTGTGGTGCTGGTGGTTCTTATCTGGGTGCCACTTCATGGCCAACCTCTTATATGCCCTCTTGAGTTCTTCATCCGAGGCATTGCGGTTCACCTTGAGGATCTTGTAGTAGTCTCCTGCACCCATCTTGGTCCAAAATTCAGCCGAACTGTAAGCGAAAAAGTTTGCGTTTTTTTTTTTTTTTTTTGGTTGCAGGGTAGAGAAAAGTTATGTGATTTCTTGGGTTTGGAAAGAAAAGGAAAGGGTTGGGTTTGACCCTCTGCACGTGGCTTCAAAAGGGGTTTTGTGGGCGAGTCCAATAACACCGAATCTACTAGTCTGTGAAGGAAGAGAAATGCACAGGCGAAAAAGTAGCAAAAATCACGTTCAATGTTCAGAGATAACAGGGGAGAGAAACACTCAAACAGAGAGGCAGTGAGTGAGTGAGAGAAAGAGAGAGAACATGAGAGTTTAAGGTTGAACACTTGGATGGTGATGGCTAAGAAATAGATAAATATCGATTTTGCATTTTGATTTTGAAATTTCTGAGAGGGTTGTGGCTACTACTCGGTGTGTTGCAGTATCAGTAGTGTTCCTTGTGGACAAAAATGTTCAACAAGATCCAATTTATAATGCCCAATAGTGCTAATAATAAAGAAAATGTTGAAGCTTTTTTCTCATCCCATTTTGGTTTTTAATTTTTATTATCTTTTCAATTTAGTTTTTTCATCTTTTCGTTAATTTGTTTTTTATTATTTTAATTATGTAACTAGATTCTATCCCTTTATGATATATCTAGTATATTTAACAAGAATACAAACATGGCATTATATTATATTGTTTTGTAGAGAATCAATCTTTTTCTTACACAATGAAAAATTTTATATTATCAATTATTATATTCATAATAATGACATATCATATTACTATTGTGTCACATTTTATATTTCTGTTAAATAGTATATGTTAAGTTTATTATAGGTAGGGCAAAATTTAACAATGAAATTCAAATAAAGTGATAAAATAAAAGGACCAAATTTACGAAATAAAAGTAATATGGTACAAAAATACAATTACAAGATTTTTGAACTACCTATTAAAGGCACATTTATGCTACTGATCAGAAAATTTAATTTCACTTTATATTTATGAGATTTGCCTTAAATGCTTGTATCTCCCAAATTACGGAAGTGATACAAAATTGAAATATTCGTAACATTTGATTTGGAGTTTAATAAAATTAGTCCAGGATCATTAAATTAATTAATTTCAAAAATGAAACTTACCAAATGTGTGTCATAAAAAATATATTGATTTTAACCTTTAACTAAACTCATAAAAAAAGGCATTTTTTCAGTTTATTAAATTAGAAAATAATTTTATTTACATTGCTATTTTAAAAGACTTTGAGTTCTCTATATTAACACTTCTTTTCTTTATATTCTATACTTTTTTTCAATATATATTTTCCATAAGTATATGATTGTGTAAAGTTTCTTTTTTTCTTTTATTAATAATTAGTTATTGTTTGAAGCTTTTATTCTATAAAGAACATGGAATTTTCAGTAAAGTTTTTTTTTTCTTTCAGTGGCATCCACAACTACCTGTTTGCATGCTTTGTTATTCGTATTATAGGTAACAAATGTTATAAATGTTTTTTATTGATTGATATCAGCAAAAAAACTTACCTGATAATCACTCATTAATTTCCCTCCTCAAAACTTAAATATTGATTAAGGAAATATTTAACATAACATAACAATAAAAATATCTAAAATTCAATGATTCCTGTGAATCACAAATATAAAGAAGCCTTATCTCTATAAATGATTAAAATATATTTAGTTATAAGAGAAATATTATTAGAGATATTTATATGATTTTATCGAAATTAAATGTTATTATTTTGTTATATGAAAAAATCTCACATTGTTAAACATAAATTATGTATATTTGTCTTTCTTAATCTACCAAAACATCTTTAAAAACTATGAAAATAACAAATTTTAAGTTAGACACCATATTAAACTTTATTAGGAGACCTATTTTAAAACATTCAAAATTTATATATTACTTAAAAGTTAAAGCTAATAGTAATTTGTATATCTTAACTCTTTAAATTGCTTTTTAAAAACAAAGTTGTGAGAAGAGTATAAAGTTGTAAAGATGGACAATGTCTGGAGTACAGTGATAACTCTACAAATGATATCTTATCTTAACATACGTAAAATTAAAACAATAAAATCTGTATTTCAAACGACAAATAAATACTTAGGAAGTACAGACATATGAAGAACGATTGAAAATCAATGCGAAATAGCACAAAATAAAATAATAATATTTTTTGAAAACTTTTTCCACATCTTAAAATATTTGCGAAAAAATATACACAAATATATAAAATATACCGATTTTGTAATAAATAGAATCGATTCTATATACATATTTTATTATATTTGCATATTTCTATAATAAAATAAATATAATTAGTAAAATGGTATAATATAATAAAAATGATAAAATATACATTAATTATTATGATAATTATTAAAACAATAATAATAATGAAACTATAATAATAACTTTTAATTAAAATAAGAAAAATAAAAAGTTAATGATAGATTTAGAAAATAATAATAAGATTGTTATAAATTTAAAATAACATAAATAATAAACAATAATAATAAAACTTATTAGATCACTTGAATCGTTTACAAACTTTCCATTTACTTTTTACAATTTTTCTCTTAATTTAAACAACCTAATTTTTTTACCCTTTTTTACTTATTTTTCACTTTTTCAAATTCATTCATCAATCCAAATAAACCTTAAGAATTATTAGTATCTCATATTTTAAATTGGAAAAATATATAGAAAAACAAAAGTCTTTGAAAATACATTCATATTGAAGATGAACTCATTGTTATTTGAAAATTATTTTTAGTATAATTTAGGCTTAATACCAATTTTGGTTCCTAGTTTCATTATGTATGTTTAAAGTGGTCTTTCTAATTTTCAAAAATTCATAATAGTATCAAAACAGTTCAAGTTGATCATTTTTGCTTATGACATTAAAAACACTAACGATGTAATGTCCACTCTAGTCAAAAGTGAATGATCTGTCCAGTTTTTCAATACGTGACAACATCAGTCCAATTGACATGACAATTTCCCTAGGTTGTTCCATTTAAGCAATTTAGATTTTCTGCGTTTTGGACATTGGGGTTTTCTGCGTTTTGTGGTTTCTTGCAAGTTGAATCACAGATAGGAGGCGCGCAATGGTTAGGGTTTGTCTGTGTTTGAATTTACAGGTTAATTTATGGTTGCAGTTAGCTCGATGATGGTGGCGGCACAATTTGGGGGTTTTGTCGACGTGCAATTTCATGGTGGAAGAGGGTGCTTGCATGAGAACAGTGCTACTCAAAGATTGAAGGAGAATAGTGGTTTACGGTGGTGCTCGCAAGGTTCTTGTGAGTGCGATTTGGTTCCTGATGGAGGAGAAAGTTGCGAGATTGATTTGCGAATTTGGGGGTTCTCATGGTTGATGATTTAGGGTTTCTGGAAATTGGGGAATTAGGACTTCTAGAAATTAAGGATTTAGGGTTTGTTGCAAGTAATGGAGGATTTGTGGTTGATGGAAGAACGAATGAGCTCTCACGCCAAATTGAAACCAATTTCACTAAATTGGGGTTATTCATTAAAATTGAAACTAATTTCACCAAATTGGGGTTATTCGCCACAACCACTTTGCTTAATTTAGGAAAGAACTTCCATGTACCCTAACCCTTTCCTTTTACCAATAACTTTAACTTTTAACATTTCCACATCAATAAACCTGACATTGCCAAGTCAATTGACCCGAACTTGCCACACAATCAATAACTAGACAACTCATTCATTCTTGGCTATAAGGTGGAGATTACACCGCTAGTGTTTTTAACACCGTAAGCAAAAAGAACAAACTTTAATCGTTTTTACAAAATATGAGACCACTATGAACTTCTGAAAAATAGAAGGACCACTTTGAACATACCTAACAAAACTAGGGACCAGAATTGGTATTAAGCTTATAACTTATCATTAATCGAACACTTCCTTAACAATCATTAAATCGATTTTTCCTAACTAACAAATGTCAATATCTCAAAAACCTAAAACGTTTTGGTATGTAAATAAATTAGAAGTATAATGATAAACTTTATTGAAAACTTAAGTGTGTTTGGTATTTTGATGAAAATAAGCTTGAAGCAAACTGAGATAAGATAATTTGGCACTGCAACCACCATGTTGATGATGATATAAGAGTTGAAATTGTTGATCTTATGCATAATCTTGGATTTGGGTTGTAAAGAGTTGTATATATATTGTAAATAAATTCTTTATTTTTATTATACTTTGGTTGAGTATAAAATTCATTTAGAAGTGTCTTAGAATCAATTGAAATGTTAAGTTATATTATAATAGAAAAAATGTTAGAAAGTCTCAAACTAACTAGAAATAAGATCAATATAAGTGAGTGCAAACATCATCTTATAAGTTCATGAGTTAGGCCTAAAGTCCACTTCTTATTCAATAATCATTTCCATCTTGTTAATTAATTAAAATGATAAATTAATCAAATAAAAACATTACAAATTTAGACATTAGTGATTTTAATAGATTAAAAGTGTGATTTATTCAATTAAAATCCTAAAAAGTGGTGTGTGATTATGATTTAATAAATTCAATCTACTAATACAATCAACTTAAAGGGCTTTCCTTTTGAAAAATAGAGGGACATTTGCGTCTTCAACCTTCCACCTCATCAATTATGAGAGCTTAATGATTATGAAACTACAAAATAGGAAAGAGTCATTTTGACTTTATTTTTTCTAGAGAACTAGTTTCCTTTATCAAAACATTTTTCAAGTTCATGAAGGAATCATAGTGGAAAGAGTTGTCTGAAATATCTTGTGAAAGAAAACACTTTTAATAAGAATATGAAATAAGGGTGACAAGTAACATACCTTGAAATATTCACTAAAAAAAGGCTAAGATGGTGAAAAAATTAATGAAGCTTAAAAGAATGCTTAAAAATAAATGCATGCATAAGTGATAAAAATGACAATAATATTGAATAAAAGAATCAAAGAACATTTTATATAGAAGAAAGAGATATCACTTTGTTTCTTGATGATTTAGGCCTTGTTCACTTGAGTGTATTTGGAAGAGAGTGATTGAGAGGATTTGAGAGAATTTGAAGATAATTTTTTTTGTTATTTATTTGAATAAATTTGGAGGTAAGTGAGAGTAAATTTGAAAATAAATTTTTTTAATCTATCACATAAATTAAATGCTAAACTAATTCTTATAAACTTTACTTCCAAATTCATTCTCATTTACCTCCAAATTCACTCAAATAAACAACAAAAAAAATTACCTTCAAATATTCTCAAATCCACTCAATTACTCTCCCTCAAATCCACTCAAGTGAACACGGCCTTAGTTTCGATCGTGTATTTTCAATATTATTTAAAATTAATTCGATGAGAGATCTTTTCACAAGACTACCAACTTGTATTTTAATCTAACTGGAGTATTTTGTTTTAAACTTTTATATAAAAAAAAGTTTGATTTGATGTAGAAATTACTTATGGTGTGGATTAATCTCACTTAAACACTCAATGAATTCAATATTTTTCATTTAAAATTTGATTAAGATTTCATACATGTCTTTCTAACAAGACACAATGGATGAAAAATGAATTAAGATGGTGGTGAATTAAAGAATGATGTGTATGGAGGTGACAACAATTGGATTGCACTAATTGCAATGAACTCTAAAGAAAACAATATAAATTACAGAAACTAAATTACCAAGAAAAATAAAGGAACTTGCAAAATAATTCAATCATAACATGACCCAAATTGCAACAACCAACTTTGGATTATCCATTTTTCCTCTTCGCAACATTATCATAATGTATGTATTATTTTCACAATTTGTTACTCTTGCAAAATACAATAGTAACCTATTTTTATTTTTCCCCTTTTTACAGTTACAAAGAGTAAATTAAAAATTTAAACAAGTTACATGTCAAACCGTCTTATAAGTGTCTTAGAAAAACTTTCCTTGGTGACTAACAATTATATGCCATTTGTCGTGAGTAGTTAAGATCCATTATACATGTCTTTATAGCAGTTGTTACTTTATTTTTCTTTCCAATTGCTTCAATCATTTGTTTTAGTTACCCTTTATCAAGCATCGTTAGTTACATTATTTTCGTTCTCCTCTTTCGACATCTAGTAGAGGGTAAATAGTCGATTTCGGTCCTCTAATAGTGGTGGATAAATAGCCAGCTTCTAGTTATTATAACTAATTCAAGTAGTTATGTTCCTAATTTGTTTGTAATTAGGTTTTTGTAAATAAACTCTATAAATAAAAGTCTTTTTTTGTCAAAACAGTAGACATATACAATACAGTTAAGTTTATGTAAATTGCTTACCTCAACCTTCTTCTTTCCCTTATCTACTAACAAGTGGTATCTAGAGTAGTAAGATTTAGGGCCTTATACGAGTGTGATGGCTTTCAATGGAAGAGGAAATTTCCTATTTAATGTCAATTCCGAATGAAAAGAATTATAATCACTGGGTGATGACAATGGAGGTCATTCTTGGTTATCAAGAACTGCTTAATATTGTGAAAGAATGCACTACAAAGAAGGCGGATGCAACAACCAAGAAAAAAGACTTCAAGGTATGTTGTTTTCTACATCAGTGTATGGATCTTGTTAACTTTTAGAATATTGCCAAAGCACAGACAGTAAAGAAGGCTTGCGATATTCTACAAAGGGCATATGGAGGTGCTGAGAAGACCAAGAAAGTGAAGCTACAATCTCTTAGACAATAGTATGAGCTATTATCCATGCTTGATCAAGAATCTGTGGTAGACTACTTCAATAGGTTGCACTTACTAGAAAATTCCATGAGAACATGTGGAGAAATGGTGACAAATATTATAGAATTTTAGTATGGAGGAAAGTAACTAACAACTACTCCAACAAAGATGAAGTTCAAGATTGATTAATGCAGTGATGAGAAAGAGAATGTGGACAACACTTTATGCAAACATATGGTAGGCTCTTTCAAATATCTTTGTAATAGTAGACTTGATATCTCATGTGTTGTTGGATTAATTAGCAAATGCATGAATGATCCAAGGAAGGCACATTTCCAAACTATAAAAAAGGTGATGAGATACATTAGAGAAACTTTGAGTCATTGAACTTTGTTTCCTAAACGGAAGTAGACACAACATGATTTACTAGGCTTCAAAAATTCTGATTGGTGTGGAGATAGCCTAGATAGAAGGAGCACTAGTAGGTATATTTCAAGTTTTTGGGAGCACAAAAATTTCTTGGTGCTCTAAGAAGCAACTTGTTGTAGCTCTATCTAGTTGTGAAGCGAATATATAGTTGATGCATATGCAACATGGCAAGCTACTTGGATGGACTCAATTCTAACAAAAATGAAAATTGGAATTGAGAGACCAATTAAGTTGTTCATGGATAATAAATCAATCATTAACCTATCTAATAATCATGTATCTTATGACAGGAGTAAACATATAGAAGCTAGATTCCATTGGTTATGTGAACAAGTGAATAATGGAAGGCTATAACTACTACATTGTTTTATTGAAGTACAAGTGACAAATATACCTACTAAGTCATTAAAAAGAGATAGATTTAGAAAGTTAAAAGCTAATATGGGTGTGGTTGATTCAAGTACACTTGAATTATAGGGGAGCGTTGTAACTAATTCAAGTAGTTATGTTCCTAATAATTTGTTTGTAATTAGCTTTTTGTAAATAGAATTTGTAAATAGTAGTCTTTTATGTAAAAATAATGGACATATACAATATAGTGAAGTTTCTATAAATTTTTTCTTTCCTTTATTTGCTAACACTAACAAGTTACACACCCATCCTGTGACATCCATCTCTTACACCATCCTATAAAATATTATGCGTCTCAATCGATTTTCCATCATTTTTATAAGACTTGATCATTCCTAAACTTTGATGGATTGTTTGAAACACCTTTTATTGACTTTTAACTCCACAATAACCTTTGATGTTTTGAATAATTTCTTCTTATTCTTGATGTCCTAAACTCACCTTAAATGAAATTTTATAAAAATAAAATGTCACTTTTTTTATCTACTTTGAAGTTACATGAAATCTTAAGATGATTATTGGTAAATAAATCTTTTTGGCAAGTCAAATTTTTTTATGTTTAAGGATAAACTAGGTATTTGTGCAAAAGTCTAAGGACCACTTGTCGCACTCATGTAATTCAAGGAGTAAATGAGTTTTAGTTAAGTAATTTCTTACGTAACCCACAACTTGTCATTAGACTAAATTTAACATAGAATCCAATCTTTGTTGTTTTTGTTTATTATATATTGTTTAAAGATAAAGTAAATTAACGTTATGCAAGTAGATGTTAAACAAATGTAAATATATATTTATAAGTGTGTGCAAATTCATTTAATCCATAAATTTTACAAAACAAATATAGTTTATAAAAATGGAAAATAGTTTAAAATTATAAATTATAAAATTGAAAAATTGAAAAATTATGAAATTATATTATAGCAGTCCATTAATTGAAAAATTAAACATGTGTAATTAAAATACTTAAATCATAAAAATTTATCAAATTTAAGATAAACTTAAAATTTAATTTATACTTCATTAAACATTTTATTTATTAATTTTGGATTGGCTTGCTTACCCTTAGAATCATTTACATTTACATGCTTATAGTTACCATCCCTCTAAAATTTTATACAAATAGTTCAACCCAAAAAAATAATATCAATTTATGGTAAGAAGAAACACTTTTACAAAACCAATATACCTTTTTCATAAAACTAAGATTTTTAATTTGTTACTGTATTAAATGATTTGATAAAGACAATATCATATTCTTTTAATAATGTTTTCATTTTAACCCACAAAATTAGATTCTCATCCTTTGATGAAAATTTTCTATGAAAAAACTGGTTAAAAAAATGATTAAGAAACAATTATTAACATGAATTTTTTTAAAAGGTTAAAATTTTCTTTTATGAAAGTTGCCACATAAGAAATAGTTAGAGAATTAGAGTAGAGAAATTGAAGTGAGGATAATATTAAAAAAAAAATGTGATTAAGTGGGTGGTTGCGATTACGACAGCTGTACTGATAAGAAAGAGACATTTCTCTCTCATCTCGCAACAACTTCAAATAACTTCAAATGCATTATATTAATTATACTTTTTTTTATCAGCATTAATATAATTATCTTTTGTTTCCATTAAAAAAAATAATAACAAATAATTGTACTTGCTATACAAACAAACAATAATATGACATTATTTCTATTTCTTTTATTTAGTAGGCCTATTACGTGTGCTTTATTTGTTTTCTTTCTAGTTTAAATGTAACTAATTATATTTATTAAAACACCTATGACATTCATGATTCTCTTAATTAAAATATTTAATATTTTTATAAAAGTTTATGTTTCCATCCAAATTACCACTGATATGTTTTTTTTTAATTTAAATTTATTTGATATTCAAATTAAAATTGTTGTATTATTAATAGTGTACTATTGTTCCAATTTAACCATTATTTGAGAGGATACCTCTAGATTTTTCTAAAAATAAAACTAATTTAGATAACTAAATTGTTAAGGTAATTTGTGATACCTTTATATGAAAGTAATTGAGGTAATTAAAATAACTGTGATTCTAATTAGCTAGAAACGGTATGTTAACATTGCCATAGCACCTTGAATTCTTGAAATACTTTAGATGGTCAAGAAATATTAGTTTGAGTGTAACTATCTTCAAAATTATTTAATTTTCTTCTACTTCACCTTTTTTTTTTCTCTATGTAATATTTTTTTTCTCCACATTTGTGCTAACCTATTTTAGGATGCATGTTTCATTCCTTAGTTAGTTGTTTATTTTTTTACAACTAATTTTTCCATAAAAAATTATAAAAAATATTCTTCATAAATTACAAGTAATTTATGTTTAAATAAGAATAAAAATTTTAAAAAAATATTTTTTTTTTACAAAATTAGTTTATGTATGAATTAAATTTAACATCAGAATCTGAAAAAATAATTTCAATTTTTTTTATCATATAAATCTACCCTCAATGAAATACCCAAGTTTTAGTTTTGATTTAGGTCTTTCGTTTGCTTTCAATTGGGCAACACACAATTTTGATAGTTTCTTATATTATCATAATTTTCTTCCTCTACTCTCCCATATATTTTTTTAATTTTAGAATACCCAATTCAGAACACAACTTATATTATAGATTAATTTAGAGTACATTTTATATCATGTAATATGGACTGTATAAGTTGGTTTATATTTTAAAATATATCATTTGAAATTCAAAAAATAATTTTTAAATTGTATATTCTGGGATACAAAACTTTATGAAGGTGGATGTTGAAGTTATGGAGACACAGGAAGAAAAATGACCTGCATTTTTATGTTTGAGTTTATCTAAATTTTGTTCTGAATATGATTAAAAAATATTTGGACTTAATATACTAATCAAATATATGGACCAATAATACAATTTCATTTTGCACCTCCATATATTTATTCCTATAATTTTATAGATTTTTGTATTGAGATTGTGTAATATATGTAAACTTTATATTTCGACATGTATAATTTAAAATTATTTTTTTATTATATTATAGAATGTATAATCTGAAATATATTTATATCTTGGATATGATCCAAAATATATTTTTATTTTGTACTTTATAATGTATAATTTAGAATATAAAAAAATTATATTCAAGATTATATAATTTGAAATACAAAAATTTATGAGGATGTAGGTTGAAATTATGGAAGTGTATGAAGAAAGTATCACTCAACAAAAGTATAAAATGCATGAAAAGTTATAACCAAAAGCATAATAGAATAATAAGGTTAATAAGAAGAAGTAGACATTGTATGTAATTATTTAGAGTAGATGATACATGAGGTGGAGAGGAGTGAATGGGTCTGAAAAACAAGTGTAGTAGACTATAGGTTCGATTGACACATGAATAAGAGGAATAAACAAGTGTATATTAAATGCTATATATGGGAGTAAACCAATGCATGCCAAACAAAGTGATAGAAAAGTGTTGTGGAAAAGGAGAGTTGAACAATGTAAGTATTAGATGATACTAGTACTTAGGTTAAAGAAGAACTACATAATGCATTAGAAAGTACTTAGATAAGATGATAGAAGGACTAGACAATATAAACATCAAATGATAGGTTAGAGGTAATGGTAGGCAATATAAAATTTGATTATTTAATATTAATTTTTTAATTTGGAAGAATATTATCTCATTGAAAAAAATTAAGAATTAATTATTTAATTTGGAAGGTTAGTTCATTAAAAAGATTACCTTTCCTTTTTTTCATAAATGTAACAATAAAAGGTCCATAAATGTCAATATACACAATTTTAAGAAGTTGGGTATTTCTTGTAACCTCTTTATTTATGTATTTTGTTTCTTTGCCTTTTATACAATTCAGGCACAAATTTATATTAATAAAATCCATATTTGAAAGAACTTTCCTTTTTATTAATCTTTCTATATTGTCCCTAGTATGACACAAACATTTATGACAAATGAAAGCAAAGATTCCATTCACTAAATTACATTTAGTGTCACATTATGATGTAGAGTTATAAGTGTTTCAACATGCAAATTGTGACATCCCAATATATATAACAATAACAATCATATAATATGGGCATCATCATCTAAAATAAAGAGAACAGTTAGAATTAGACATCCAAATCAGTCTCAAGTTTACAGTCATCCAAGAGATCATCAGAATTTAAAACTTTAAAGACAAAAAATACTTCGGAATAGAATAATCAGAGTACTAGAGTATTTCAAAATGACTTAGATTGAAATACAACAATCTTAATAAACTAAGCTGCAGCGTCAACATCCTCCAACTCTTGCTCCAAGGAGACTTCCTCAACAACATCTGCTTCCATCCAAGTGGATGATCATCGCAAAGGAAAACATACACAAGCAACACACAACAAGAAAGCAAGGGTGAGCTAGATAAACAAGCAACATACATATAGCATAATCAGTCAATATCATCATGTTTAATCATATATATAGTAAAAGGGAAAAGACATACAATTCAACCCATACATTAATTACTCAACACGACTAACTGGATTTGTATAACTGTCGAACTATTGGTCATATTTGTACTTGCATAGTTCAGCTGGCCCTCCCCAACACTTTGCAAGGTGAATCCCCCCATCCGTCTATGTCTAAACTCTAAGACTATAGACGAGGACCTCCCTCTACTCTCACCACTCACACTGTTCTTCTCTATTTGAGCATGAACAATACTTTGAGTGTAGGGATAGACATATCAGTTCAAAGCTCCATACATTTATACAAGACAACAACACAACCTCTACAACCACTTCCAATCATCTCACCCTGAGATTTCCAAATAATACTCAATTGCATCCTTTTAATTCACAGTCATATTCTTTCAAGCCACACAATTCAAATATAAAAACATACATGACACTCTGTCAATCCAACAATATAACACCAAATTGAAAACCATCTCAAATAGACAATACTGTCATGTTATCTCAATCACACTACAAAACTCTACAATTTCTTGTAAAATAATACATCCCCACAGGTAAAATTTAATATCATACGTAATCTTTACTACTAATTTTCTATATAACAATATTATATTAATATAATTTATTATCATATTTACTCTCTTGCATCTCTTATATATAATATAGTAATATAATATATCTCATACTTTCTTTTATATATAAATAGTATGGTAACAATTTATATCATACGTACTCTCCTGCATTTTATATATCCCTATTATATTAATATAATATATATCATGCTTTCCTAACTTTTATTTCCAATACTTTCCTAACTCCAGCACTACTCCCAATACTAACCTAACATACCCCAACCTTCCCACTTTCTCTCTTTCACGTGAATTCAAGACTTATATCCAAATTATTGAACCTCTCCCTCCTCTTTCTATAACTTTCATTTCCATTTTAATGCATCTTCTCTTTCTCCAATTACATAACCAACACCTCATCTTCTTTTCCTTCTTTCTTTCTTCTCATTTACTTCAGCGCCACACACACACACCCATATATTTCACTCATTCTATTAAATCCCTAAACAAACTCTCACACCATCATTCAAGAGAAGTTTAAATTTTCTCTTTAAAAATAGCAATTTTACAGTAAGACTGGTTCAAGAAACTGATTCTGGCATCTAGCATGACAAAAGACATATATGATAAAAGCTGGAAAAATTAATATGATTTATACTGTTACATTACAGAAGGGAAAACAAAGATATTAACTGAAACCATGTATTTGAACACACAATGGTGTGTTTTTGTAGGCTTATTTTATTAATTATACATAGATAGAGAATATTATATGTACTATATATCACATATCATATCACATGGCTATATAGTTAGAATGGATAAAGAATTATCCTGATTTTCAGCATATGCATTGGAAATATATTGGCTTGGTTTTCTTCTTTGCATTTTAAATTCCTTTCTACTAAGTTATCCACATTCACCTGGCTATTAGATGACAAGTTATCCAAAACTAAATCATGTAAACACAAATCTATTTGAGCATGGCAAACCTGCAAAGTTGCACACTGGAATTTCCTTCTTAATGCATTAGATACACCATGTCTATCTTTGGTCCATAGAATGCCCCATCCCCTTCATTCAACTGCAAGGTTTTACACAGAATATAAGCACAAAGATAATAAAGCTTACAAATGTCACATTCCACAGAAAATAATAAAACATTATGAAAATAAAAAATAAAGTGTGTAGGTGCGAGTGAAAACCCTTCGCCCATAGATGAAGAGAAGGAATGGGTGCTGTCATACACAGAATGAAACTGCCAACATAAGCAAATTAGATGATATGATGCAGAGAGGAATCAAGGGCTGACGGGAGGAATGGGCCTGTAGTAGAGCATTTCGTGTTTTCGAAACTGAATCAAAAATAAAACTCTCTGTCTCACGCTCTTACCCCTTTAGTCTAGGGTTTTCGAAAATGAATAAAAAGAAAACGAAAATAGACAAATGATGAGAAAAAAAAGAAAGGAACAGGACAAACCTCTAATGCTTCGCACTTTGCCGGTTTGAACTCTTCCGATCACAGATCACCGATCACGTCCAGCTTGTGGCTGCCATGGAGTTCTCCCTCTTTTTTTTTCTTTCTCGCTCCTTCTCAACCCTAACCCCCTCTTCCAGAATGAAAGCATCTGCAAATGAAAGGAACAAAAAAGAACGAAAACTTTCAATCAACACCACACTGCAAATGACAATTTTACCCTTAATGACATTCAAAATAATTGGGTCTCATCCGTGTCAAATGAGTGTGAATTTCTTTAGCCGTGTGAAAGAATTGTTTTCCATCCAATATTGCGTGCTGGTTTGAAAATGAATCACGCGGTTTTATGATTTCTCCATCCTTATCGAAATGAATTGTGCAAAAACGAAGAACTATGTTATTTTCTCATTACTACAGTTTTAGTTGACTTTCATCACATTGCAACTCATGAACGTGGAGATGAAGCTGCTAACTTCACTTTCCAGCGTAAAATTTTGAATCAGAATCAACAAAGTCAAAGAAAAAAAAGAGGAAGCCTCCATTAAAATTCCACTTTAGCCAAAGCTAAGGGTTAAATAGATGAAGCATAAGTTGATAGTTTGATTGAAACAGACATTTTCATTTTCATTATTAGGTATTGAAAACAGAGATGGCATCATTTGTTCCTCCTCTTTCTCCATCTTTGATCTCCAAGACCCCTCAACAAGTAGTGCATCAAGTTTTTCTTAGCTTTAGGGGTGAGGACACACGTTACACTTTCACCAGCCATCTTTACGCAGCATTAAGAAGGCTTCAGGTAAAAACTTACATTGACAACGATTTGGAACGAGGCGATGAGATATCACCCTCACTTCTTAAGGCAATCCAGGATGCAAAAGTCTCCGTCGTTGTTTTCTCCCAAAACTATGCTTCTTCACGCTGGTGCTTGGATGAGCTCGTCAAAATCACCCAATGTAAGAAGAACACTGGCCAAATCATAGTGCCTATTTTTTACCACGTTGACCCAACCCATGTTCGCCATCAAACTGGTTCCTATGCACATGCTTTCGCGTCGCACGAAAAACGTTTCGTTGCTGACATAGATAGGGTTCAAACGTGGCGGCTTGCACTCACTGAAGTAGCCAATATCTCTGGCTGGGATTGCTCGACCACAAGGTAAAACACCACATCTTGCTTCTGGGTAGCTTTCAATTCCTGTAAGATGTTTCCCTGTTTTAATTGCAATACTTTTTTGAAATTGATGAGCACAGTGTGGAGTCTGAACTAGTAGAGATAATTGGTAAGGATATATTGCAAAAGTTGGAGTCCATCACAGGTGGTGGCCTAGAAAGACGCATTGGGTTGCAGAAGGAAATGGCACAGCAGAAACTTGAGAAGTTACTGAGAACGGGTGATCTGAGGGACATGGAAGAGTTGCTCACAGCAATGCAGCAACTTGGAGAAGTGAAATTGGAGAAGGCGATGCAAACAGATGATTCAGGCGTTTGGAGGGAGGTTATGGAGACGTATGAGCGTATATTGCAGCTAAAACAGGACAAGTGGATGCGAACACTTAGTACAAAAGACATGCAGGATTTGATGAGTATGAGGGGGCATGTTATGCAGATTCAGAGAGAGCAATCCAACCGTAGGATGGGGTTCCGCGGTATATAGATGCCTCTTTGGTTCAGTTCATCATTGTGTAATCTAAATTAAACCAAATCAAACCTATGTAATTTGGATTGATTTAATTTTTGTACTTTTAAATAATTTGTTACTTATTGTTTGATTAGCAATGATTTAGCTTAAAGTATTTATAATGAATGAATTTAAGACAAAACATTATATATCAGTTGTTTTCATATATAATAGGTTAAAATAATGTGACCATGAAAGTTTTTACTATGTTAAAGCTTAGGAAAATTAACCTTGAAAGTTTTTAAAAGGAAAAGGTTTTGTTGGATTCAATTAAATTATTACACATTACTTTATTTAATTGATTTACATGAAAAAAAAAATTCCTTATTTTACAAGGGTACCGAAGTTACACCCTAAAATATAAAATATAAAGCATCATTTTTAACTTAATCAAATTACAAATTTCAAAACTACTATTGACATTCCTGAAGGTTGGTATCCCTCAAAAACTATAAATATCCGTTAGTAATAATTATTTTCTATGGTCAATAATATTTATTTATGGATTGATGAATCGTGCAATCATTTTGTTTTTCTATCCATGGCTTGAATCTTCAAAATACACCTGCAACTTTTAATTTAGACATGAGAAAGTAAATCCAGCACATTTGAGTGAAATCATTAATAAAGATGATATAATATTTTGTGTCCATTATTGTTGCGGGTTGCATCTCTTGTGTGCTAAAGTTCTTCCACTTGTTTTTCTCTCCTTGGTTAAGTTGCAATTTAGTCTGCAATGCTCGTTCCACATAATCCTCGTCTCTTACTATCCTTCTTTGTTCTTGGATTCGCAAAGCATTTCGACAGATCCTTTGTGTTCTCTTAAGAAAATAATAGTAGCCTCAATTTTTTTTAGGGACAGTCACTAATATTTTCTCAACGATTTGTGAATTGGAAAATTAAGAACCAAGCCACAAAGTTTATTAGCATACTCTTTAATAGTTTCAGACTCCTTAATTTTCTACAACTCAAATTCTGGAATCAAATTTAGGCATTGCATTCCCTTAATTCTATCATCTCCTTCGTATTCATCCTTCAAAAAAATTTCAGATCTTAAATGCTGAATGAATTATAATAATTCTAGTGAAAATGTTTTTCAATACCACACAGCCAACAAAGAGGCTTTTGCCTTTGACTTTCTTCCTTTCTTCTCCTTGTGATTTTTCATCTGCGCCAATGTTGGATTTTCTGGTTTGGGAGAAACCTCGTAATCCTTTTCAACAGCTTCCCAGACATCATTGAACTCTATGTGTGCCTTCATTCTTATTGTTCAGATATAGAAATAAGCATACGTCACAGAATGAGATATTTTCAAACGTGGTCACCAACCAGGTCACTATGTGAGCACTCTCTTACTTTACAGTGTGAATATCTTTCTTCTTACCTTAGCTTCCACCTTATCCACTTCATCCAGTGAAGAAGATAAGGGTTGATATGGAAACATCGCTGATCTCTTTACATCAAATTTTCCGAAGAAATCCCTCGTTGTAATATACTTGATTGAGTCCTTCACCATGTCTACAAGCCCCCCTCCTATGCTTTTCTCCACAGCCACCACCAACAACAGCCACCAAAGCCAACACTTGAGCCACACACACCTCATCCACTTGTTGAACCAACACACCTCTATGCCTCAACTCAAGCAAATTCACGCGCAAACGCTACGCACAGTTGACACCAACCACCCACAAGCTCTTTTTCTCTATGCAAGAATTCTTCTTTACTCCTCTCTGGCTGATCTCAACTACGCCACTCGAGTGTTTCACCACTTTTCGCACCCCAATTCTTTCATGTGGAACACCCTCATAAGAGCCTACGCTCGAAGCACCAACACCAACCACAAACACAAGGCCATGGAGCTTTACAGAGCAATGGTGACGGGGAAAGAGAATGCCGCAGTTCCCGATAACCACACGTTCCCTTTTGTTCTGAAGGCATGTGCTTACACGTTTTCTATTTGTGAGGGGAAACAGGTGCATGCGCAAGCTTTGAAACATGGGTTTGAGTTAGACACACATGTTTGTAACAGTTTGATTCATTTTTATGCGACATGTGGTCGCATAGATTCGGCAGAGAAAATATTTTATAAGATGAATGAGAGAAGCGAGGTTTCCTGGAATATCATGATTGATTCTTACGCAAAGGGTGCAAAGTTTGACACTGCTTTGAAGATGTTTGGAGAGATGCAGAAGGAGCATGACCCTGATGGGTATACTATGCAGAGTGTTTTCAGTGCTTGTGCTGGTTTGGGTTCTTTGTCTTTGGGTTTGTGGGTACATGCTTATATTTTGAAAAAGTGTGACAAGAATATTGTGGATGATGTTTTGGTCAACACTGGTTTGGTGGATATGTATTGCAAATGTGGGGAGTTGGAAATTGCAAAGCAAGTGTTTGAGAGCATGCCTGCTAGAGATGTAAATTCATGGAATTCAATTATCATGGGTTTTGCAATGCATGGTAAGGCTGAAGCTGCGTTGGACTATTATGTCAGAATGGTCAAGTTAGAGAAAATTGTTCCCAATTCAATCACTTTTGTTGGTGTTTTATCTGCATGTAACCATAGAGGCATGGTAGACGAGGGCATTGTTCATTTTGACATGATGACTAAGGAGTACAATGTGGAACCAAGATTGGAGCATTACGGTTGTCTTGTTGACCTTTTTGCTCGAGCTGGGCGCATCGATGAGGCTCTAAACGTGGTCTCAGAAATGCCAATCAAACCAGATGGTGTAATTTGGAGGAGTCTTTTGGATGCTTGTTGCAAGCAACACGCAAGTGTTGAGCTAAGTGAAGAAATGGTAAAGCAAATATTTGAGTCAACGGGGAGTGTGTGTAGTGGTGTTTATGTGCTTTTGTCAAAAGTATATGCTTCTGCTTGTAGGTGGAATGATGTAGGGTTGCTTAGAAAACTAATGAGTGATAAGGGTGTGACTAAAGAACCTGGCTGCAGCTTAATAGAGATGGATGGAACGGTTCATGAATTTTTTGCAGGGGACACCACTCATCCACAGAGTGAAAATATATATAAGTTTGTGAGTGAAATCGATGAGAAGTTACAATCAATAGGTTATTTACCCGACTACTCAGGAGCAACTATGGTTGATGAGGCTAACGATGGTAAACAGAATACTCTAAGATTGCATAGTGAGAGACTTGCCATAGCATTTGGAATCTTGAACTCAAGACCAGGCATTCCAATTAGAGTGTTCAAGAATCTTAGGGTGTGCAATGATTGCCACAGGGTTACCAAGTTGATCTCCAGAATATATAATGTGGAGATAATTGTAAGAGATCGAGCTCGATTCCATCACTTTAAAGACGGAACTTGTTCTTGTATGGATTATTGGTGATTCATGCTGGTGTTCAAGGTATTATGTATATTTGAAAATCACATTCTAGAACAAGAAGGATTGAATTCATTCTTTAAACAGTACTTATGTTAACAAAGAAGGATTGATTTTGTCAACAAATATCTCTTCATATATACGAATGTTATGATTAAATCTCTGAACAAATGTCCTAAAAGACATTATTATATATCAACATATCACTCCATGTTAGTTTATTAAACTACTAGTATTTGTATACATCTTTCTTCTTCAAGATTCTTATCTTTCGGCTGGGAAATTGTAACAACTCCAAGAATGATTCCAAGCAACAGCCTCACTAACAGGACTACATGGATCACACGTACTAGCTGCATTTGGAATTTTTGATCAAGAAATTGTAAGATATATTTTAAAGTGATTCACCTCTTTCAAAAACAGAACATATGATTCCAACAGAGCATAATACATAATGTGTGCACCGAATCATGTTGACAAATAAACTTATTGAGTCAATATGATATTGATTTTACAATGCAAAGATCTACCAGGTAAAACCTCCAATCTTTATTTCATTCCATGCAGTAAAATTACAAACAACTGAGGCAAAATGAATATCTGATTAAAAAAATGTTACTAATCTTAAAATTCATATATGACTAAAAATAATTTACCTCTACTTTTCTGACAGTGTCTATACAAGTGGCTTAAAAAACATGAAAAAAAAGAAAAATACCAAAAAAATTAGATACAACAAAATATCTGAATCCATATTAATAAACTGAGATTAAAGCTAGCACTAATAAATAAGAAGCCCAACAAAGGCTTCTGCATAAGAATCGTCTACATTCTACAAAGTATTGAACACCACTTAATAGTGGATATTGCTGACATGAGCCTTACCAACATACTTTAAGGTACAATTTGACCTCCACGAATTCTTCCTTACGATTGCAAGGGAATCACTTGAAATAGCTGAAGTTTTGCAACAAATTCTTAAATGATATCACATAAAATTTGAATCACGCTTTGGATCACAACGTAAATAGGCCTTGCATTTCAGTAGATTCAAGACTCCAACAAATCTAGCTTGTCAAAGTAGACCTTGCTCCTCAAAGTCTCTTGCCACTGAAACACCAGAACAAGACGCAAATGTTAGTTCAGCACGATAACATATAATACAACTCTAACCTAAACGTGAGGAAGAAGAAGCCAAATTCTGTAATTGAAGTCTTATGTTTACTTTGAACAATCGAATCAGCATCACAGGAATGTTATGATTTCTTAGAATCTCCGTGAACATGCTACATAAGTGGTAGAGATGTAACTTCCTTACTTATCAGCTATTACCAAATAATATAAAATGGGAAATGCTAATATTCGCTGAATAACTTTTATGACATTTGACGAACTATAACTAGATTTTTCCTTGAAATGAAATAATAACCAAGTCCTTAAGAAGTAATTGATTTTTCTATGAAGTAGAGCAAAATATGTAAAGCAGGCCAACTTGAATACTTGGTATAAACAATCATATAGAATTTTGAAGTCCATGAGAGAATTATAATGAATAAAGCCATCAACATAATCCTCAATTCTTCATCATAATACTTCTGTTGTTTTGCTCAACGTCCATCATAATTTATAGGATCCAAGATATCTTATAGGTAAGTGCGCACAAATTTGGCTGGAAAGAGAGAACAAAAGTGAGAGAAAATAGCTTATAACTTATAAAACTCCGGTTTAAATAAATTTGAATAACAAAATATCTTTTCTAAACGTCAGACAAAAAAAAAAAAAAAACTTCCCGACATAGAGGTTTCAAAATAATAACAAATCTAGAAAACAGCCACAACCGATGCATGTTACTTCAGCGCAATAATCTAGGAATCAATTTGCTATTTTTATCTCCTAAATTTTAGCAGAAACAGTTTAATGAATTCCCCATAAAGCACACTATTTAACCTCAGAAAAAACAGTGAAGTTCATGAAACTGGGTAACAAAACAAGTACAATACTTGAGAAGAAAAACATTTGACAAGGGGAAGACTGACCTTTAGACGAGGGAAGAACCAAAACAACCTGCATGGTGACATTGTTGGGAGGAAGCTGCAAGCGAAGAGGGTAGAGTTTTCCATTCAAAGGACTTCGAGTACATACAATAACTCCCTCAAGCCCCGTCTCTTCCTCAAACTTCCGAGTCAACTGCTCAACCCCATTCCCTTTGAAAGCCAAAGAATAACCCTGCACATTCTCATCATCCACGTCCCCATTATCCTCTGCAACATGGTAGTATATAGTCCTTCCCTCCGACTTTGGTGGCGAACCCACATATGAATCCGTTGACTACAAACCCATCCAAATAAAACATTAACAGTCTAATCTTCATACAACACTAATTTATGAATCACTTTCCATGACTTTGTCCCTCAAAATTGGATTTTAGTCTTTAGAAGTTACATTTCAACATAACACATTTTCGGTCCAACTAAAACCTCATCATTCATATTATGCATTAAATTTTTACAGTCACAACTAAAATCAAATTTGAAGATACTTTCAGAAGCAAAGTCAACTATTTCCATATCATAACTAACAGTAGTTCCTTTGCCATCATGTTATTGATACCGATTTTACAAATGATTAATATATGTCTAGAACAGAGTGCATTAATAAAAGCTAATTACTGAACCAATTAACAATTTTCAATTGCACAATAACATAATCCTATCACAATAAAAAAAACTCTGTATTCCAGTTGACTCCAGGCAATAATTAACATTGAACAATCAATCAGATGCATCAATTAACAAAAGTGTGAAAGAAAAAGGCATATACACATACCTCTTGTCTGGAGAAAGTAGTGGATTTGATGGAAACGGCAGAGGGAGTAGAGGAATCGAAATCGAGGGAATCGGAGTGAGGAATAGGAGGAGGAGCAGGGGACACGACGTGGATCTCCAACACATCAACATCCCACAAGATCCAATCCTGTGTGGCGGTCCTATGAGGGATATCGTGCGTCACAGAGTTCCTCCAAGGTGGGAGGCCCCCGTTGGCCCTCAGAAAGTTCCCGTAACGGGTCTTCAGCTTCACCTGCGCCCCCTCCCGCACTGGCTCCCACTCCACGGAGGAGTCCAGCCGCCGCGGCACGCTCTGCACAACCTTGCGCCCCGTCACACCCAGTAGCAACGGCTGGTTCGACGCCGTTAAATACTTGCCGTAACAGCTCTTGAGCCGTAAGAGGTTGTCGAACTCCGGAATGAGCTCCACCGTCCACTTGGAGTTCATGGAGGATCCGTTTCGGTCCTGGGTCACCGACTCCTCGTCATCCTCCGCCTGGAGGTACTTGTCATGGTGGCTGCGCAGCCGCACAACCTTTGCGCGGTGGAAGAACTCCATGCCGGAGCGGAACACGCTGTCGGAACTTGTGCTCTGCATAGCAACAGTCGACGGGTTAATCGAAAAATTCGATTTTGTACTATGTATCCGAGGATCAGGGTGGTTGACTGATTGGAGTTTGTTTGATTTGGATCACAGATGAATTGCAAGTGACTTGGTTGAGTTGGGTTCGGTCTGGGCTTAGATATATATATAAAAAGGAAAATAGAAAGTTGAATTAGTTTATAAAGAATTATATTTTGAATTTTTTTGAAAAAACTGAATAGTATTGTTTTAGAATAATGAAAGTTTTATAGTTTATTTTGTTTAAGAAACGAAAATAAAAGTGTAATTTTTTATTTATTTATTTTTTACTAATGAACGGTGTAGATTGGGTAGAGTGAAGAGAAAATTGCGGGTAGCGGGTAGTAAGAAAACGAGAAACACGAGACAGATGAAAGGTACGCGTTTGGTACATTGCTGCTGAAACTCCGCGTGAGCCACCGGTGATTTGCAGAAGCCAGTTGGAGGAGGTAACAAAAACACTCACAGTTTCATAGAAATTACACTTTTAACAAAATTAACTGTTTCTTTATCTGTTTTATTTATGCAAATGAACATATAAAATTTTCATATATTTTATCTGTGTTCACTTTTCTGTCTATCACGTCAGAAATTGTACTTTTTAATTTATTTCTTTTCCTCACCTTCGTCTCGCATCTCATGAAAACCCATGATGGTGTGAGAATTTTATTGCTCTAGAATGTCATAGAGCGAACGAAAATGTCATATGTGAAAAGTTATGTCGACAAAACATCCTCATAAAAAGGACAAAACATTGATCCAAACAATTATTTGGAGTTTTATTACAGATTACTTCAGAATAAATAAAGAAGCCGTGGATTAAAACGTAAGTCTAGCACTTATATACCATTAATGAAAGATCGGTCAATCCCATCTGACTTATTAATGTCCTTTCCTTTTGTTTTTAATCTGTTTTAAAGATTAAGAATACAATAAATAATTTCCAATTTGCTATGAAAAGACATTTTTATTTACTCCATGCAATATAAATTGCATCACTTAATAAGATTTTTGTAGATCTGATTTCAAAATTTTTACATTTCTACTCTTGCTTAGTTTATTATATTTTTATTTGAAATTAAAGTTTATCTTTAAAATAGCAATATGTACACGAAAGTTTATAATGTAATGGTTTTAAGGAGTTCCTTATTTTTCTTTGGGTTATGACTTCGTAATTTGTTTTTTCCTATTATACTGTATGGCACGGTGTTTTAGTGGCAATTTAAAATAAATTGTATGTGGTTTTGCTATTTTTGAGGAAGCATGTCACTATTATGCATTTACCTTCTTTATTTTTCTTATAAGTAAATAACTAGTTCCTCTTTTTCATATTTGATAACGCTTTAAAGATTATATTGTCTTATTATCCATTTTAATACTTTCTTTTTTTCTTTTTTTAATTTTATAATGATTGTTTATAGTAAAATTGTTAATTCAACTCAACCTATAAAATCATGACTCATATAAGATGAAACAAAAAAAAAATTATATTAAAAGTAAAAAGTCAATATAAAAAATATTTATTAGGTTAAAATAGTAATAGAAATCTCGTCGATTAAAACCAACCTGTAACTCATTTGTGATAATTGGTTTTAGGTTAAGATGTATGAGATTCAATTTAAGTCAAGTAAATAGTTTAAGTTGGGTCTAAGTCAAGCTGTATCTAGGTTAAATTAAGGTTGATAGAGTTCAAGTTGAACTAGATCTACCTCATGCTAAATTAAGTATATTCTAATCGAATGTTAAGAAAGGTTAACTTAGGTCGAATGTCGATCACGTCGACTTAAGTCGATGATTAACCTAAGTCGACTTAAGTCGAAAGTAAACTCAAGTCAACTCAAACCAACGACTACAGTCAACTCAAGGTGAAGATTAACTTGAGTAAGTTAAGGCCAGAGTTCGACGTAAGTCGATCAAACCAAAGAATTGAGTTGAGTTGATCGAGATTAAGGTAAACTCGAGTTAAAGAACAAGTCAAGTTAGCCTAAACTAAAAGTCAACTCAAGTTGTGGGTTGAAGGTCAATCAAAGTTGGTCGAACCAAAGAATCAAGTTGAGTCGATTGAGGCTAAAGGTCAAGTCAAATCAGATTGGATAAAGTAGATGAAGTCGAATGTTGATTTGAGTTGATTAGGTCTATAGGTTAAAACAAGTTGATCTAGATCAAACCGAATAATCTCACAACGAAGACTTAACCTTTTAACCTAAGTCAGTTAGGTTTGACTTTTGACTAAAACTAACTCAATTTAACTTTTGATACGAATACAAATTAAATATCTTATATTTAAGATGTAATTACTAAATCCATTTGATTAGAGTTTAATTTAGTTTAAAAAGACTTTGAAAATTAGAGCATTTTGAAATCGTTATTTGATAGACTAATAAAATAAGAGTTTTTCTTTAAAAATAAATTGGAAATAATCTATAAATCTATATATCAAATTGATACATCTAGTCTAGTCTATGGTCTCTAAACCAGATAGGCTTATGATCGTACAATGTCGGCGAAATTAAATATCTATAGTGGGAGATACAATAATTCCACTTTTTCTAATAGTTTTTTTTTTAATGTTTTATTCTTTAACTAATATAATAAACTTTATCACTTATATTTCTTGCATGTTAAAACACCACCCCACGAACTGTATATAAAATCTAATTTCATAATTAGTGTACACTCTAATTTCTAACTTAATCTCCATTGCCATCTCTATTTTGTTTAAACAAAACCGTGTTACGCTTTAAACCCTTAAAACCGTGTTATAGGTTTTACTAATAAGTGTATTTAAAATAATGTTAATAAAAGTAAAAAGAAAAATCTTTAAAAAGAAAGACGAGCTGAAATTAACTTTTTTTAGAGAGAAATGTATTTTTTTTTTAACACGAGAGGTAACAAATGGAGACATTTTATTCCAAATTAATTGAAATAGTTATTTCCGTTTTCATTTATGGCAATACGATTCTATTTTCTTTTCTTCTTTATTTTTCAACAGCACACCTAAGTGTGAGTTGAATCCAAGCACGTTGTTGCCACCTAAGAAAATTCAATGTGATATTAATTCATGACAGATACTAAAAACTAAGTGTTTTCTAACAAATAAAGAAAAGAAAAAGAAAAGTTTATCTTAGAAAGCAAGAAAATAGAAAAGTTGAAGTTGACTAGTAAAAGCAAGAGCGTAAACACGTACCCGCGACAGTGACGAAAGCGGTTCTTCCGACGAAAAGTGAGTCTCCGGCAAAGAAAGCAGTTTGTCGGGAAACTCCAGAGGCTCCACACCCCACAAGATCCAATCATGAGTGAGGGAACTATAAGGGTCATCGTGCGTGATCGAGTTTCTCCATGGTAACGTTCCACCGTTCCCTCTAAGGTACTTCCCGCACCAGCTTCTCAGTCTCACGTGGAATCCTTCCGTTATGGGTTCCCATTCCAATTTCCCATCCCAACCCTCCTCCAAACTCCCCTGCACCACCTTGTTCCCCGTCACGCCTAACAGAAAGGGCGCGTCCGTCGCCGTTAGGTAACGTCCGTTCGAGTTCCTGAGACGCACGTGGTGGTTCTTCCCTTTCACGTGCTCCACCAACCATATTGCCTTTCTGGTTGAGCCGTTTTTACTCTGACGGATTTTATGGTGGTCGTCGTCGGCCACCAGGTACTTCCCGAGGTGGCTCCGTAGCTTCACGGCCTTGGTTTTGTTGAAATGCTCCATTCTGTTGGGCCTCTTCTTCCACCGCACCCAGTGCTTCCTGTTATTTATATGAAGCTGTTATTCGTCGTTTTCATCACTATTTAATATTGAGTGGGAGAATTTTGTATTTTGGATGGTTAAACATGTATGACATAAATTAAGAATGTTACATATATAAACCAAACAACCAATAGATTATGTGTATAAATCAAATTATATTGCGTAGAGGAGAAAAGACATAGAAAGACTCTTACTCAGAGTTGACGGAGCAAGTTGGACTTGTATTATATGGGTTGAAATTTGGAATTTTTAAAAAGGACAAGGAAATGAAATGGAAGTTTCATAAAGAACATTATAAGAAAATGAAGAAAAAACTGAGTTTCATATTTGTTTTTTATTGTTTCTACATCTTCATAAAAATTTGGATCATGCATGAATTAGCTCTCTATGATCTCTTCTTCGAAAATTAAGAGTTTATGTCACGCGTATTAAAATTTGGTTTTCCTACTCATTTTACTATTTGAAAATATTGTTCTAGAATAGGGTAATTTGTACAATGTTATTAGCTTTTCCAGAAATATATTTATATCTTCTAGATTTTTCTGGTGTTTTATTGACTAAAGGAAGAAGAGATTAACGTAGGAAAGTTTTCTATGATGATAAAATACTTTTCTTTCGTTATATATATATATATATATATATATATATATATATATATATATATATATATATATATATATATGCGCGTCTTTTTAATGAAAGTGTTCACTTTAAATTTAAATTTATCTAATAATAATCCTTAACAAAATTAATATAGATCTTTGTAAATTACCATATAAGAGTATAAAATAATGTTTTTTCTATACCTTTAGACATGTTAGGACAACTTTAATCACAAATCATATACATTTTTTTTAATTTGCCAAAATATTTATTTTTAAAATATGCCTTGAATATTAAACAATAATCATAGTAAAAATTAAATAAATAAATTCCATTCCTCCTTCCCCTAAGAAACTCTCATGGTCTAATCAAAGAACAAAATTAATAGTAATTTTGTAATATCATCTTAAAACTTAAAAATTAAACTTTCAATTATATATGTAACATCTCATTCAAATAGTATAAATACTATATATAAACTATCACATATCCAATAAAATAGAACAATTAACAATCGAGGAATATAAAGTCATGTTACAATTGTACAAAACATAACCACAATAAAACTTTATAAACAAGATACAAAACTTAAAACTATGTACAAGGTTGGTTTTCTAAAACAACCAAAGGAAAATATAAACAACTATATGTACTAAAGTTGCTAAACATATATGTCATCTCCACCTAAAGCTTGCTTTACAGACACATCATCTCCCTTTGCTCATACCCATCAGATGATCAAACATACACAAACAAACAACCACAAAAAATACACAAAGGGTAAGCTAATGAAGAAAAGAATTAACATAGTACATTAATATTACATCACATATCACATTTTACACAAAGTTAATCAAACATCCTAATCATGCCTTTGACCTAGACTTGACTATTCAGATATAGTACGAATGTTGAGCTATAGTGGGTCATGCACTTGTGGTGACCTTTATTGCTCTACAGAGCCATTGCCAATGAGTTTCACCCTACCACACACACAAGGTTAGTCTATTCTGTGTGTTAGGCCATAGTTGAGCACCTTAGACTAAGATCTCTTGCTACTCTCACCACATGTATCACCCCTCTCTAATTGAGAATGAATGATCATACATACAAAACTTGAAACAACCAACCAAGAATTTCACCTTAGAAACTCTTATCAACCATACTTCAAATGTATACATAACCTCAAGAATAAACCATCATGTAATTCATTAGATACCTTTACACAATCCTCAAAGCCCTAACATAGTTCAAAATTACTAGAAAGCAAAAGAAAGAAAGACTCAAAACCTGTTCTGAACATATCACTCAATGCCCATACTCGCTCAGCTACATATGGTTCTACTTGCTTAGCGCCTACACTCGCTTAGCAAACAAAATACTTTCTCACTCAGCAAGGAATCTCGCCCATCCACTGCTATAATAAACTTCTCCCTCAAAGTAACTCGCTAAGCTCCCACAGCTCATGCTGCAAATACAAAAATAGTAGGTTTTGCTCGCTCAACGCCTACACTCGCTCAACTAGATATAGTTCTACTCACTCAATGGCTACACTCGCCAGCGAGACTGCGAAATTTGCACCCCTCAACTTCACTTGTCTAACTTATACACTTCTACTAACATCTATAACTTCCATTTGATATTCTATACCTAATTAGGCCCATCCAATTGTGTATTTTCCACCTTAAACCAAGTTTAAACTTGTTTTATCATGAGATTCCAACTCAAATGAACTAAAACATCACTTTGGAAACCATAGAATTAATTCTACAAATTTTAGCTCATAATAGACCCAAAAACTCCACTTTGCCTCGCACCTTCTACTTTTAAAACTCACACAGAATGCACCTAAAAGTCATTCAAAACACAACCTATTGTTTGTCACCCATTTCTAGACTATCTTTCAACTAACTCACCACTTAAACAAGTCTTAAAAGACATTACCACAGATCCTTAACCACAATTTCTCCCTTTTGACCATTACTTCTAAAATTCACCTATCACAACCTCTCTTTTTAAGCAAAAATAACCTATAATTCTTTAATTCATTTCCCTTCAACATTTGAAATGAATATAACACTACCAACTTCGTAAAACATCATTCACAAAATTATCACAATCCAATACAGACTCATACAAGGCATTAAGCAGCATACAACTGATTTCACTCAATCAAAACATAATTATCATCAAGTCATTCATCTCAATTACAACTAAATCATTATATCATCATAGCAACCATCAACCATACTTGAAATTCAAAATTTAAGCATAAGCACTAACTTTCCTTACCTTAAGGACACTACAAGAATTACCGATGAATTTTTACTAACGGCTAATGATCCGTTGGTAACACACATTTACCAACGAATTTACCGATGGGCCTATGCCCATTAGTAATGGACTTCGTTACTAATCTACAGATATATCTATCGATAATACAATCGGTAAACGTCATCAGTCGATATCGACGGGCGACAGTAAGTTCTTCGAGTTTATGAAATCAGAACCTGCTTTCCCTATTGATAACAGTTGAAAATACCGTTATCTGTGATGTAATTTTGATATTAAATGCAGCCTTTTTGACTTTGAAACTTGCTTTAACTCATGTTTTTGCTTTAGTTTTGTGAATAAGAGAGTTGGGATTATACTTGATGATTTTATCACTAAATTCCCTTGATTTTGTAGGCAATTAGAATGAATTGAGAAAAGAGTCAAGGTATCAAATGGTTGGAGTGCAGAACAGTCAACCAGAATGTAGAAAAGTCAACCAAAATGCGGAAAAGTCAACCAAAGTGTAGAAAAGTCAATCAGAGTGCAGTTTAGCACCGCAGGAGCGCTAAGAGGCCGTTTTGTACAGCTAAGCGCTAGTTTTTTTCTGTTTCCTGCCTGAGCACCACCGCCGAGCGTCATTTGAGTGCCGCACCTACCGTTGGGCGCCATTTTGCGTTGAGTGCCAGCGACGCGTGTTTTGGGCCAGTTTTCTACTATTTTTATGATCTTTTTTGGGCTTGGACCCTTTTTCTCTTATTTTTTTGCCCTATTTAAAGACTTGAATATCTTAGGGTTTGTATCTTTTGATGGCTTAAGCACAGAAACACACTTTTCACCCCTTTGGGGGCAGATTTGGGGATGTAGGAGCTCTCATTTTCTCTTTCTAGGGTTTTTATCTCTTCCATTCCATTGTACACCTAGTTCTTCCATGACGATGGAAAATTAATCTCATTTGTAATTGGGGAAGATGTAACCTCTAAACTCTCTTGTATTTGAATTGATTTATATATTAAATGCTTTGTTCATTAATTGTTAGGGTTTTTCCTCTTTACTCTATGCATGCTTTGTTTAACTCATTCAACTGCATGATCATTGATTTTGTCGATATGGACACATACGGGGAAATCTAGACTTGGGAAAATTCTCCCGGGAGCAATATTACCTAGACATAGGAATTGGAGGACCGATTGCCTTTAAGCTTCTATGCGAATGTAATGCATAATTAATTGCTAGGGAGACAAGACATTGTAAACTAGTGATTAAGAGTAGACTCTCTTCACTGAGACATCGGGTTTAGGGTAAATTATAAAGCGGCATTAACATTAATGAAGAAGATGAATTCGTTTATGCATGAGAGTGATTAGGTGAAATCTAAACCCTAACAACATATTCATCTCATATTATCAACATCATCCATTCACTTTTGTGTTTAGCCTCAATTGATCAAATTACATTCATGTTTATCTTTCCGCACTTTGCATTCAAAAACCCCAAAATATTGTTTTTATAATCTTAATTGGTTAAGAAAAAGCACAACTGTTTAGTGCCATGAGTCTCTTGGGAAAACGATACTTGGTCTTACCATTTTATATTACTTGATACGATTCGGTACGCTTGCCGGAGTCTTAACAAGTTTTTGGCGTCGTTGCTGGGAACTCGAGGTATAACTATTCTATTTGTGTGATTCTTAAGTGATTAGACTTTATCTTTATTTTTTTTAAAAAGATGTTTTTATTTTTTTTGGGCTAATTGTGTGCTCTAGTGCCGTGTTCTTTAGTGTGTGCAGGATAAAATTTGTACTAGGAGCACAAAATCATTAGGAGTTAGATAAGAAAGGAGAATTGGTTCACCAACACCCTGATGTGAAAAGTGATGAACCCAAACCTGGCACACTTGTGAAATTCAAGAATAGGTTATGGGTTGTCAAGACTATCAAGGCAAACAAAGTTCTTGAGATTGAGGCTCCTAATTCTAGAAGAGTGAAGTTGGTGACAAGAAAATTGTTGAGATTTTGTTGGTGTCATGAAGGAAGGAGGACCGCCAACATCAAAAATTCAGATTGAGCTTAATTGGGTCAACCTAGTGACGTTAATGAAGTGCTTGCTGGGAGGCAACCCAGTTTCTAACTTTTTCTTTTTAATTGATGTAATTGTGTGGTTTGGATGTGATTTTTCTTTATGTGTGTAAGTTTTTTTTTTTAGGTTATATGTTGCTTCTGATGGCAGTGATGACAGCATCTACTGATGGATGCTTCTACAATATCTACTGATGGATGTTGTTATGATGAGGATGATGAATGACAACATCTATGGATGGATGCTGCTATGGAAGAGGACGGTGATTAGCATCTATTGATGGATGTTAGGTGATTAGGCATCTACTGATGGATGTCGATGAAGATGAGAAAGATTGGTGTCTATTGAGGGATACCAATGAAGATAAGAAATATTAGCATCTATTGATGTATTCTATGATGATGAAGTTTCAGATGAAAGTATCTACTGATGGATGCTGTAGGCTGACGATGAGAGATAACATCTAGTGACGGATGCTATAATATCAGGATTTGTTTTATTTTTATGCTTGTTTGAATTTTGTTTTTAATAAGCTATGAACTTGGTTGAAAGAATAGCTCTACAATGGTTGATATTATGTGATGAACTGTTTTGTGATGAATAATATTGTCTTTGTTGCTCTATTGCTTAAAATGTATGGTTGAGTTGAGTTAATGTTTGAATTAGCTATTAAGCACAAATAGTAGTTGCTCATAATTGTTTAAAACAGATGCATGGTTTCAATTGTGATTGATATGCTTGGCAGGATGTATATTAAATTGTGGAACCTTTGAGTTAACCTGTGAGAAGTTGGGCTTCAGAGTTTTATTGTTAAATGCTATTGCTTTGGAATCATAGTTAATTTGGCCTAAATTTTTCTGTTAATCTATTTGCTTGCATGTGTCATATGATCAAGGCCATTTGTTTTTCTCCCATATAAGCCAATGCAATTTTCAAACCCAACAAAAGAACAATGTTTGTTCTATCCTTGGAACATTAAGCCTAAATTTGTGAAAAAAATCCTTTTGAAATCTTTACCTTGAGTTGAGTTGAGAATATTTATATGGTAATGATAAAGGTTCAAGTTTGGGGTTGTTGGGAAATTTGAAAAAGAAAAAAATAGGAAAGTGAATATGCATTGAGCTAAGTGTTGAGCAAGTATGAAAAAGAAAAAGAAAAGAAAATAAAATGAAAGGAAAGAAAAGCTCAATGCCAAAAAGGGGAAAGTTGGGAAAAGTGAGATTGGTTTGTTTAAAGAGAGATTGTGCTTGAATGAGAAATTTGTGAATGACTCTCTTAACTCAAGGATTTTGTGATCCATAATAACCAATGTTCTTAGCCCAACCATGTTACAAGCCATGGAAAGTCCTTGTGATGATAACTTGCTTGTGAATGTGTTTTGATGTGTTTAAATGAATGAAAAAGTTGATTTATGTGACATTGTGATAGTAGAGTGAAAGAGACACCAACACCTCACTATACACCTTTGAGTTTGAGTGAAACCCTTTTGAGTGCTTGAGTTATACACTTTTTAGTGCTTGAGTGAAACACTGCCTTTGGTGAGGAATGGTTCCATGCATTAAAGAGAAGCATCTTTGTCTAGCTATTGATCAATCATCTTTTTGCATATGTTGTGTATTCATTGTTCTGTGAGCACCATAATTGAAGCTTAATTGGCTAAGACATCATTATTTCTTAACTGATCTTTCTATAATGAGCATACATGAGTGATTTACTTGTCTTAGAGAAAAATGCTTTTTAATGTGTTAGACCGTTGTAGTATATCTATTCTATGTAAGCCAAGTTATAGTTTTGCTTGAGGACAAGAAAACTTTAAAGTTTGGAGTTGTGATAACGGTTGAAAAAATCGTTATCTATGATGTAATTTTGATATTAAATGCAACATTTTTGACTTAGAAACTTGCTTTAACTCATGTTTTTGCTTTAGTTTTGTGAATAAGAGAGCTAAGGTTATACTTGATGATTTTATCACTAAATTTCCTTGATTTTGTAGGCTATTGGAATGAATTGAAAAAAGAGTCAAAGTATCAAATGGTTGGAGTACAAAAAAGTCAACCAGAATGGAGAAAAGTCAACAAAAATGCAAAAAAGTTAACTATAGTGCAGAAAAGTCAACCAAAGTGCAGTTTAACACCGCAGGTAACGTTGAGCGGCAGTTTTGTACTGCTGAGCGCTAGTTTTTTCTGTTTCGCACCTAAGCATCATTGTTGAGCTTCATTTGAGTGTCGTACCTACCGCTGAGCGCCGTCGACGCGTGTTTTGGGCCAATTTTCTGCTATTTTTATGATCTGTTTTGGGCATGGACCCATTTTCTGTTATTTTTCTGCCCTATTTAAAGACCTGAATGTCTTAGGGTTTGTATCTTTTGATGGCTTAAGCATAGAAACACACTTTTCACCCCTTTAGGGGCAGATTTGGGGATGCAGGAACTCTCCTTTTCTTTTTCTAGGGTTTCTATCTCTTCCATTCCATTGTACACCTAGTTCTTCCATGACAGTGAAAAACTAATCTCATTTGTTATTGGGGAAGATGTAACCTCTAAACTCTCTTATATTTGAATTGATTTATATATTAAATGCTCTGTTCATTAATTGTTAGGGTTTTTCCTCTTTACTCTATGCATGCTTTGTTTAACTCATTCAATTGCATGATCATTGATTTTGTCGAGATGGACACATACGGGAAAATCTGGACTTGGGGAAATTCTCCTGGGAGCAATATTACCTAGACATAGGAATAGGATGACCGATTGCCTTTAAGCTTCTGTGTGAATGTAATGCATAATTACTTGCTAGGGAGACAAGACATTGTAAACTAATGATTTAGAGTAGGCTCTCTTCACTGAGACATTGTGTTTAGGGTAAATTAGAAAATGACATTAACATTAATGAAGAAGATGAATTCGTTTATGCATGAGAGTGATTAGGTGGAATCTAAACCCTAACAACATATTCATCTCATATTGTTAACATCATCCATTCACTTTTGTGTTTAGCCTCAATTGATCAAATTGCATTCATGTTTATCCTTCCGCACTTTGCATTTAAAAACCCCAAAATATTGTTCTTATAGTCTTAATTAGTTAAGCAAAAGCACAACTGTTTAGTGCCATGAGTCTCTTGGGAAAACGATACCTGGTCTTACCATTTTATATTACTTCATACGATTCGGTACGTTTGCCGGAGTGTTAACACCTGTCCCCCATTTTCTTTTTTCGTAAAAGCCCTCTCCCCCAACCTCCTCCAACCCCCAATCTGAAAACCCCCCCAGGTGGTGCCGTGACGGTGGACGCTAGTGACTGGTAGCGGTGGCGGTGCAGTGGACGCGACGGTGGACAGTAATGGCTGGTGGTGGTGGCGGTGTAGTGGACGCGACATTGGTGGTGCGAGGCTGATGACGCGACACTAGTGGCTAGTGGGTGACACTTAGGGGCTTGCGGCGGGGCAATGGTCGCTCTGCGTGCTGTTAGGTGACAGTGACAACTGCATCACGGTGGCTGGTGGTGGTGGAGGGTTCGTGGTTGTCTAGAAGCCCTAAATTGGCGGTGGAGGTCTGGTGGTGGAGGTATGCTGGAGGTAAGTCTGTGTTGAATGAATTGCGTTCTTGTTTTGAATCTGAAATTGGTTTAATGAATTGCCTTAATGATGCTTATTGCCAATGATGGATTGTTGCTGTTGAAGGTCTGTGCTTGTTGAATCTTGGTTGAGGGAGAGTTCATGGTTGTGTAAATCCCTAAACTGTTAGCTGCCTCACAGATCATCAAGGTAAGTTCTGAGTCCTTCTTTATTGTATTTAAGTGCTCAAGGTCTAGGTTTCTATTTAACTATCGCACTTGAGCTTTTAGATATTGAGTTAGTAGATAGAAATTGATCAATATGTATTCAAAGGTATTGGGCTAGTAGATAGAAATAGAGCTTCACATTTTAGTGAAACGGCCCGATGAGCGCAAGCAAGAGACCCAACGAACTATACATTTTAGTGCAGCTTCAAAACCATCATTAGATTTTGTGTTTGCCTGACCTATTTTGTTTGCAATCATCACAACCTTCATAACCATCACAACCACTTGACTTAGAAGAATCTTATTGTGTGACAATTTTCCCTCAAGAACTCACATGGCCGTTTTCATATCTTCCTTTGTTTGTTCCAACTTTGTTACTTACCCAAGCAGACCAATAATTGGATTTTGATTTAGTATCATTTGAGTTTACATCCCAACCATTGGATGTTGAATCATTCAGTATTTTAGGATTGTCTTCGAAGACAACCTAAAAACCAAAGTTTTATGGTGGGGGTATTTCCAAATCCAATTTTTCTTCTTCCAATAAATCATCAATATCTTCACCCAAACAAGCATCAATTTCTTCTTCCCCATCAGTACGACCTCTAACCATGTGAAGAAAACTGTAAACATTCATTCCTTTAATTTCACTTGATCTTATCTGCAACTATACATAGACTACAAAAGCTCATCTAACCTTATGGGATCAATTATTACAACCTAACAATGACAACTATAACAAACTGCTCTAAGAGAACACAATACATAATTATGGGAGTAACTAATTAACTAGCTGATAAAAAGATCAATCTAGATTAAGTGAGTGTAGTGGGGAGTCCAATGCTCTAGTTAAGGGTATTCAAATTGATACTAAATAAAACTACTGTAAATATGTAGAAGTTGAAGATAGTATTAACAAACACCATTTTGTCTTCGTTGGTGAACATATTCAGCACAATTAAGACATAGGTTTAGATGCTTATATTGAATCAATATATGGAAAATTAGATTTGAATTTTGTACAAAAGATGTATCTCAATATATGCCTGATTTTCTGATTGTCTGGATATGGACTGTCTATGGTTTTGTGCAGGTTTGATGATTATATGATTGTGGGATAAACAAAATACAAATTGCATTAGTCTCTATCTGGCACTTACCGACATATATATCAGTGGATATATCCTTCGGTAATTACCGACAACAATTATACTCTGGAAATTATCGATGGATATATTCATCGATAATTACCGATGACCTATATCCGTCGGTAATGGTTACCGATAGCGAAATTATTGACGGATATTTGACTGTCAGTAAACCGAAAATAGTCCATTATCGATAGATATTGGTTGTTTTTGACGGATTTTGTCCGTCGGTTTTGCGTTTTTTTGTAGTGGGAAAATGCTACCAAGCTCTATACACGCACTAACCTTGGTTCAAACCTAAGAAACTCTAGAAACGCCTAAAAACCACAGAGTTGTGATCGAAGTGAGTCCTTAGAACCTTTGATCAACAAAGAACTAGAAGAGAGAGATGGACGATACATGCGAGAAAACTTTTGGTTGCATGTGTCTTAAACTATGAACTTAAGAAAAATGAGAAAAAACTTACTTGCTCTATAATGAAATGTAATCGGTAGAGAATGAAGAATTCACCATTGCGATTGATTAAACACTTCCTGACTGTCAAACAAATGATTTAGGAGTTAGAAATTGTAAAAAGAAGGAAAATGAAACTTAGTGGAAGAGTTTTAGAAAAACAATAAATTCTTTAAATAATAAGACGAATTTATGAAATTCTATTTATATTATTAAATTATTTTAATATTAAAAAACTCAGTCTTATTATTTTAAAACACCTATCAGTTCTAGTATTATATTTTCTAAGTACTTACATATATTGTAAATCTACCATTTTTAAAAAACTTATATAAATATAATCTCTATTTTCATTAAGAGACTTTTGTTTTTCTCTCACATATACCTATATTTAGTAGTTAAAAAAATAAAATAAGCATATATAATGATAAGTTATTAAAATAAATTTTTACTTAAAAAAGTATATATAAAGGTAACATATATACAACATACGCATATCTAGATGATTTTTTACCTTGTGTTATAAATTGAGATAAACAAATTTTTATTATGTTTGATTCTTCAGAATTGAAGCATGAACTATAAATAAATACTAAAAATGATAAAAAAATTGACTTTAATGTAATTGAAATCTATCTTCTTTCTAATTTAGGGATATTAAGACTAGATTAATAAAAAATATTGAAAGAAACACTTATTTTAGTCTCGACTAGAATTCTAAAGAAAAACACTCCATGTCCAAAAATGAAACCATTAGTATATTATAGCCTATAAACTTAGATTCATCTCGGAATCGAATTTTCTTAGAACTTAACATCTAGAAAATAAATAATCATGTATATTGCCTGAAGGACAACATTAAGGCTAGGAATTTCTATTATTCAACGTTTTTCTTAATTAATACAAAAATTAGGTATTAATATTTTACGTGTGTTATTAATGTGTATAAAGCACTTTTAGGCTAATTAAAGCAAATGACCTAATACCAAGGTCTCCACGTGATATATCTCTGACTTTCTGTTCAATATTTATTTAATGAGTACTCTAACTCTTTAAAATATATCTCTATTCAAAGTAACTCAAATATTTATGTCAACAACAATTTTTTTTCTCCATTATTTATTTTCGAAAAGAAAAATAACGGTAAAATCAGAGATCTAAAAAACAATTACAGTGTTACTCCGCAACCGTAGAGAAGAAAGAACATCATTTAACAAAGAAAAAGCAAGAAAGAAAAATGATGAACACATGATAGTGAGATTTTTTTTTTAAATTTGAAATGTTCAAAAAGATTTAAATTGTTTTGGATAAAAATGTATTTTCAAGAACTAAAGTATATATTTAAAAAATGTGAATATATATATATATATATATATATATATATATATATATATGTATGTATAAATGCACATTTTCTTAGTCAAATAACGAAACGGATGTCTGCAACAACATGAATATTTTGATGTGAGACGACGTGTACTTTTTATATGTTGCCACCCTTTTTAGAGGAACAATGTCAGGTGCAAACTTATACTGTGGTGCGATGTAGTTTTCTGCTTGAGACACAGGAGCAGATACCTTGGGATTGTAAACTTTGTCTCATTCAGATAATCTAAACCACATTAGGTTAAATATAAAGCGTCATGTTATTACATTCTCTTCACTCATTCCCTCATCTTGTTCTTTTCTATCATGAGAGTTCTAGTGAGGAATGAAAGCTTGAGGAGACCTTAGAGTGAGAGTAACCAGCCAATAGACCTAGTGTCCTTAGAAGAAGACTAGTGCAAGTAAGGAAAGCTAACAATATTTATTGTGGATGTATGTACGAATGTGTATTGCATGACGTTGTGTTTGGAGTGTGAAAATCACAATGCACTTATACTATCTTTTATTTTCTTGTGTGTACATTGTGAAGAATAACATTCGAAAGGTAATATGCATGCCCTCGTGTATCTCGGGCAAGGGAAAGAAATGCACGAGGCTATTTAGTGCCTGTGGACTAGTCAGGATGGAGGATAAGGGCTAAGAAGAGTCCAATAAGGACCTCGCTAAAAAATACTAAGATATTTCTTATTGTGTCGGTTACATGTTTATTGTGTAATGTATGTCTTAATGTCAAAGTTTTTATCTTGTTATGCTTCGAATACTCGTTCGATCAATTGGAAGGTTGTCTACAAAAAGTATTTTGATGTAAAAGACAATAAACCACTAGTAAAAAATTGGCTTTTTACAACGCACATTATACCACGGTTCATCAGAAACCGCAGCATAATAGTGCGCGGTGGCAATTTTGAAAATAATTCGAACTTATAGGCCGCGGTTAAGAGGGGAACCGCGGCCTATACCCCAGTCAACCTTCTGCCTTTGACGCCACGTCAGAAAAAAAATAAATTGGTAGGGGAATAGGCCGCGGTTCGTCAGAGAACCGCGGCCTATTCCCCCTGCAACCTTCTAACATTCCCATTAGTCAGCCCTTGGAATAAATGGACAGGGGAATAGGCCGCGGTTGCTCACAGAACCGCGGCCTATTCCCCTGCCAATTTATTACAGTTGCTAATAACGTGGGGAATTTCAGAAGGTTGCAAGGGGAATATGCCGCGGTTCACTGACCAACCGCGGCCTATTCCCTGATCTGATTAAATTTTAAATATTTAAGGGTATAGACTGCGATTGGGCGCTCAACCGCGGCATATAGTTTGAAAAATTTCAAAAATGCCATTTTGATTTATTTTTTTTAGGAGAATAGGCCGCGGTTAAGTGTGTAACCGCGACATATACCCCTCTTTGACCGCAGTTATTTTGTGAACCGCGGTAGATTACCCTGTAGGTTTAGAAAATAAAACAGACGTGAACAATATCGTCTTCTCCTTCGCGCAACGTAGTTTCAGAGCTCTCTTTCTCCCATCGACGACGCTTCCCATTTTCTATCGCTTTTGCACCGTTTAAACTCAAATTTGTTGGGTGCATTTGCCATTTTCAACGTTAGGGAACAGTTTTAGCCGATCAAAATCGTTTGAAACAACTTTGTCATTCCTCTCCGCTGCCATTCCTCTCTGCCGCGCCAAACTTCTTCGCCGCCCCATTCCAGGTATTGCCTTCTATGCCCTTTTGCTTTCTTAACATGATTTCTTTGTTAGTTTTTGCATGATAACAATTGCTATAGTTTTGGTAATGTAGACATAGAAAATTTAGACAAAAAATTTAGAGTAATTAGTATTTGCATAATAACAATTATATTAGAATTATTAGTATTTGTTTTCTTAACATGATTTTTTCGTTAGTTTTTGCATGATAACAATTGCTATAGTTTTGGTAATGTAGACATAGAAAATTTAGACAAAAAAATTGAGACAAAAAAATTAGAATAATTAGTATTTGCATAATAACAATTAGTATTAGAATTATTAGAATTTAATCTTTAATAGAATTTATAAACCTTATAATATTTTGAGTAATAACTAAGTTTGAATGATATGTATGAAATTGCAAGTTTGATTTTCAGTAGCTTATCTTTTTATGTAATATTTAGGTATGGATCGAAATTTGATTAATTTACCACGCATTAGTGTTGAGTACGAGAGAGGGGATTTATACAATTTGCACAACGTAATAAGGGTACAAGTGATGATGAAGTGAAGTTTAGATGTCCTTGTGTGAACTGTTTGAATGGGAGAAAGTTGAACGCAACCCAAATTTGAGAACATCTTATATGTGATGGTTCCCTAAGATGCTATACAACATGGATATGGCACGACAAAAAATGCACTTTCCAACTGACTCTCAAATTGAAAATGTTATTAATTCCACCATGGAAGAAGATCGACCGGATGAAGACAAATTAGAGGACATGATCCGCGATGTTGGCGTAGAAAATTTTGCCAAAGCTCATGTGTATGAGACGATGTCGACTGATGCGGAAAAAACTTTGTATGTCGGTTCAACTAAGTTCACACGTTTGTCAGCGGTGTTAAGGCTCATGAATTTGAAGGCGAGCAATGGATGGACTGATAAGAGTTTTACAGAATTGTTGACGTTGTTGAATGAAATGTTGCCAGATAGAAATACACTACCCACTCGTAATTATGATGCAAAGAAAATTCTTTGTCCAATGAGTATGGAATATATTCTTTGGAGGTTGAATATGATGCTAATGTATTTGGGAGACAATCTAAGGTCCCATTATACCTTCATAGCCAAGATGTCAGAGAGCTTGCGTCTGGAACACAAGAGTTGAATATTACAATTATTCAGCTATGAGCACTTATTTATATATAAAATTGATTTATATATCAAGTATCCTTATATCAAAGTTAATTTTTGATTTTAGGTATATGTGTGGGATCAGTAACAACTTGGGACGCTCTGATGATTATGGATTCATTGATCCCCAATCCATTCATGAATCAAATGATTTTGATCAGATCAACACAAATCTCATTAGAAGTTTTGCAAGCGGCAAGAAAATATATTTTTTGCCTTATATATCTGGGTAAGTGAACTTTGCTAACATAATAAAGTTCCATATGTGATTTTAAAATATAATAGTTAAGTTATTATGAATTTGAGGCGTCATTGGCAGCTTCTTGTTATTTCTATACACGAGAGCTATGCTTTATGGTTCTGCTCATTGCACAGGCCTCCTCCCACAAATCTCAGATAATTAGTTGATTGGTAAGAAATTCATATTTTTTGGACTTTCTTTTTTATATAAATGAATGCTAAAACTATTTTTTTTTATATATATAGTTCTATTCCAGCATGTCTGATGATGGTTGGGAGATCAATAGTTAACAGAGGAAAGATTGCATGGATTTCTCTCAAGGTTTGACATATGCTAAAGCCATACTTTCTTATAGTTGTTTTGTTTTAATGTTTTTCACTAACTATTTACAACTGTGATGATAATTGCAGTGTAACAGACAGAAAGGGTCATATGAGTGCGGATACTATGTAATGTATTGGATGACCCATATTATTCGTTCTCATATCACAAGAAGCTGGGAAACGGTAATATTTAAATCTAACAAATTTTAATTTTTTCCATAATTTGGAATTCATATACACTAATTAATATCAACTGTCTTGTGCAGAGATTCAAGACTACTACACCAGTTCTTGAGAAGCCACTATCATTCATGAGGAAAGCAGTTGCAAAGTATATAGTTATTAGTTATTAGACTTTGTACTTTTGTGATGTTGAAATACATTTGAATTTGTGTTTGATTTGTTGAAATTGAATTTGTGTAAATGTTTTGATATGCAGGTCTGTTTTTGTGGTAGTGGATATCACAAAAATAGACCTGCTATTTAAAAAAACTGCAGGAGAATATGCCGCGGTTGTTACCACAACCGCGGTAGAAAGTGCCACATTTTTTTTTAAATTGACTTTTGGCCGCGGTTGTTGCATGAACCGCAGTCCATTCCTGACTTTTTACCGCAGTTCCAACCGCGACATATAATGCTACGATTTTTTTTTTTAAAAAATAGGGGTTTAGGCCGCGGGTGTATTAGGAACCGCGGTCTATTCTCCAGCTTTTTACCGCGGTTGCAACCGCGGCCTAAAGTCCCAGACTTTTTACTGCGGCTGAATATGCCGCGGTTCGGAAACCGCGACGTATAGTTAAAAACAACCGCAGTCATTTCCCTTCTCTGCACTAGTGAACGCTCGACAGTTATAGCAATTAATGCATATTAAATGCACTCACCTACAGTTTTATCTCAAACTTGTATTTATAGATTTCAGAATGAGCTTTTGGATTAACGACAACCTAATAATTACTCAATTTCTTGTAATCACACTTTAATATAAGCTAATTAATGTTAATGGTTATCTCGTGGTAGTCAGACCGTTTAACCCATCATTGATAGATGACCGTCCGGTCTTGCGTAAACTTGACCGTGTAGTCATATGGTACATAAGCCCCCTAAGCCCAAGTCTATCTTAATAGATGAATGGGTTTGTGATGGGTGGTCATCTTAGCGGTATGATGGCTCATTTTTGGTTATTCACGATCGTGCGATGTTCGGGGCTGAACCATTTGTGCCGATTTGGCCGTTAGGAGAAAAGTTATAATTGTTGATCTCGCGACATGTGGCGAGTTTGAAATTTCCTACTCTAAGAAGTGAAACGTTGTGTGTTGTGAATTGTTAGATCTAACATGATTTGACAGTTGAGGGCAACCCGCTTGAGGGGCCTTCATGCCTATAAAACATGGTGGGCCTTTGGGTCATTTTCACTACTACTCTCTTCTACTTTCTGTGAACTGAGTGTCCATCCTTGTACGTTCTACTAAGGTAATAATGGAAACCATTGATCTGCTGTCATATGAGGAGTCTGTAGGGAGAAGTGGCTGGGAGTATATGAATGATGAATCGTTTGGGTTAGCCTCTAGTTCTTCTTCCATTTTTGGGATCAATCGAGCAATCATCAGATTAACTTAGGGATCAAGCAGATAATAATGCGTGGTCTACTGCACGGACAACCTTAATTTTTATCGAGGCAGACCTGAAGGGGAGCAGGATGTAGCTGCAGATGGTCTTCCGGTCATCGTTGATTATGAATGGACGTCACATGAGGTAGGGGAGTATGGCACCTTCTTTTCATACTGAAAATCAGCTTCGTTGGTCTACTGACTGATGTCGCTCCGTGAAGTCCCTAGAGGATGGTGAAAATTTTAACTTAATCATTTGCAAAGGGAATGAGCGGGTTTTTCATAAGAAGTAAACTAGTCCTAAAGACTTTGTACATGTATTTTTACATGTTTAGAGAGCTCTTCACTCGTCTCACTTTGGACAATTTTCTAATAAGTTTTCTACGTGAGCTCAATGTCGCACCCACGTAGCTTCATTCGAACGACTGAGATTTTATGTAAGTGTTTGTGGTGATGTGTATGGCCCTAGCTATCACTATCACCTTTGCTGTGTTCCTGCATTTCTTTCGCACCCGCCCAATAGCTAAGAGGGGGGGGGTTTCGCTCATATCTAAGCAAGGCAAGTGGCTATTTACCATATATGTTGTTTCCTTTAAAGGTTTCAAAAATAAGTTTTTTAAGGTTGGAATAAATGATGTCGCTCGAGATAATATTTTTAACGACAAGGATCGAGTGTACAAGAAGTTGACTTCATAGTCTACTACAAGGATGATGTCAGGCGGAGTAGAAGCCGTAGGGCTAATTGACGATCTTCCCGTCGTCTCTCCGGTCAAATTCTTATCAACCTCATTGATTTCGATAACCTTTATAACAAGGTGTTTGGTAAGATGTTTATTTTGTTTGATTTCATTAATTGAACATTTTTAATTTGTTAAATTTTTGGCTTCTTTTTGGACATAATGACTTCCAATAATCCTAAAAAGGGCTTTTCAAGAAGTTGTTCACCTCGAATGATGGGAGAACAACTAAGGGAACGAGCGGTGGAGGGACCAGTGCCCCTACATGTGTGGCCCCAACCACGAGCACAACCACCACAAGCCCTCGCGCGACCACATTTGATTGCCCTACTTCTGAACGAGTACCACCGTACCTTAAGGTCATTTAGCCGATAGAGGCCTCTGAACCTATTCCTATAATAATCGTTCCTCCCCCACAACCAACCGACAAGGGGAGGAAAAGATCCTCTCGTGAGGGGAGGAAATCTTTCTCTCATAAGCATAGCCAAAAGGATGTCGACCCGCCCAAGCCTGTGTATGATGAGATGTTTGGTAATGACTTCCAACTTGAGAACTAGGTCAACTTTGAGTGGCACGATGAAGATAGAAAGGTAGTGGAAAAGCTCTTCCAAAACGAACTGCTCGATGTCATATTCGAGCTAAATTCGTGAGCCACCTTACTCGCTCTCCAAGCTATTAATCCCAATAGAAGGAAGGACGCTCGGACCAACCTTGACAAAGCGCTCGTGGAGGTTGGTAGTATGAAGCTGAAGCTTAAGGAGGTCATCGTTACTTAATCCAACATTGAGAAAGAGCATAAAGAAGCCAACCAACAACTTATAGAACTCTGCACAGCTTAAAAGACGCCATCGCTCTCAACTATCAACTTCAAAGAAAGAATAACGATCTTACCTTAGATTGTCAGAGATTAAAGAAGAGCAACGAGGAACTGGCAAAATATAATGCAGAGATATTGAAGCAAAAGGAGAAGTCGACCAAGTGGGAAGAGGACTTGGTTGCTCAGTTCGTAAGACCCCAATTTTGAGATGCTACGATTACAAGTGGAAATTTTTTGTTTTTTAAAACATAATACATTGCCTAAATCCAAATTTGATTAGTCTTTACAATTCAAGAAAAATAAACTAAAATTTCAATTTAATTACAAAATAAGACTCCAAATAAAATAGTTTATTCAAACAACCCTAAATTTCCCAACTCTCTCAATCTAGTTGTCGCGCTATACAACATCCGAACTAACTGCATGATCATCTACTCCCGTATAAAACGATCATTGTAGTTGGACACGGTAACCACATACATAGGGATGAGCTAATTAAGAATAAATTATAAGTAGAATAACATAACACACAAATGCTAAACATTCATCACAATAATAAATCCTATAACAACAACATACCAAAAACTTAAACATCGTCACACATCATATCACAATATATCTTTTAATTTGTAAAAATATCTCATTTATCTTTTAAATTTTACATGTATCTAGTAAATAAAAATATCCAATAATATCTTTTAAAATGTCGAACAATATTTAATAATGATTTTTCTAATTGAATAATTTTCCCCAATCTTATTTTTTTAGAAAATAAAATAAACCCTTTAAATAAAAATTAGAGAGTATTTTATCTTTTTATTTAAAATAGTTAATCACATTTGTATATTTTTTCTAATTATTAAACTTTCTAGAATCTCACATTCTAAAAAAAAAATAAAAAAATCATCCCCAAAAATGCACATACAAAAGATATCTTCTTCTTATGTTTTCCTATGATAAGACTTAAGCTAAATACTTAAAATTATAGTTAAATAAACACAACACATTCATACTTTAAAAACCAATGCACAACAATTATTATAAATATTAACACACACCAAAATTACAAATAAAATAAATAATAAAAATAACAAACACATATTATACATAGAGCAACAATCAAACACATGACCACTGAGAGCTCATACACTTAGACACAACTAAACTAAAGCCAATAATTAGCCTAATTAAAAGTGAAAATCTATTTACAACAAAAGAATTAGTTCTATATACAAAATCAAGTCTACACAAGTCATAAACCTAAAAAAAGTGTAGTATTGACACGAGTCCCCGACAACGGCGCCAAAAACTTGATAAGACCTCGGCAAGCGTACCGAATCGTTTCAAGTAATAAACCATGGTAAGACTAGGTATCGTTTTCCCAAGAGCCTCGTAATACTAGAGAATTGTGCGATTAACAACTCATCTAGACTCAAGAACATAACATTCATTTAAGAATATGTGCAAAAAGATAAATTCACAAATAATTACAAGGTTGGACTTTGGTGTTTGAAGACACTTGAAAAATGGAAAAGACTAGAAATGGTATGAAATGACAATGTTAAGGTTAGTTTTCACCAATTCACTCTTGTGTATAGCCAATTTCATCTCCTCTCCATCAATTTACTAAAGTCAATCCACTAAAACACTCTAGCCCTAATCCCTTAGGTGAAAGAGCCTAGGTTTTTCCTATCAAACTCCAATCCCTTCAAAAATCTAACAAGCTAAACCCGCAATAAGGACTAGGATCTAAGACATGTGAATCATCTTCCATCCCTAGAATCAATGAACCACAAGGACTCTTGTTTTAGTTCTGGGTTCCATCTTACGTCCCCATAACCATGAAACCCAAAATCAAGTCATGAACGTCCCCATTACATGCAAGCTTTAAGATTAGAAACAAGAATACTAGCAATTGATAGAAAAGGCATTTATATATTCAAATCATTCAACAAATACACAAGATTCAAAGGCTACAACTAATCCCAACAAGATGGGTTTGGCTCTGCATTTCCATGGAGAGCCTCCAAGCTCACAACAATGGAAGATGGAAGAAGAAGGTGACCCAAGGAGGGAAAATGAGATCTTCCCACATGCTCCACGCAGCCTCCAAGAGCTCCAAACAATGAAGTCGCGCCTCCAAACCACCAAAGACACAAACCCTTTCACGTTTTAGGTTTAAATAAGCTCAAACTGCCACATTAGCGAAAGTCGCGTTCAGCCCCCCTCTTTTGGGGCGCCCAAGTGCGAGGTTTGCACAAAGTCAGTGAGGCAAAGAGGGCCCAGCCCCGTTCTAGGGTGCCCAGGCGTGTAGTTTGCACATTGAATGGCGCCCAACTCCATTTTGAGGCGCTCAGACGTAAATCATGCAATGAAATACGAATTGAATGGGGCTCACCCCCCCTCTTGAGGCGTCCAGGCGTGAGAAATCTTTCATGATCCTTTAAAACACTTGCTTTTGCAGCTTTTCCTGGGCTCCCACTCTTGGTAGTTCAGATGATCTTCCAAAGCACGCAAATTGCCTACAAAACATGAGGAATTAATGATTAAAACTCTTATGTGTAACCTAAGCTAAACTTATTCTCAAAGTTAGATAAAAGAAAGGATTAAGCATGTTTCAAGCTTCAAGAGAGTTGATTTGGTGAGAAAATTGCACCATAGATAATGGTAAGAATTACCGTTATCGACAACCCCAAACTTGAAACTTTGTTTGTCCTCAAGCAAAAAAGGAACTTGTCTTAGACAAAACAACCCAACTACAATGGTCTAGCAACTCAAGAAAACAATTTCAATTAACAAAAGCAATTCAATCATGCTTGCTCAACGTGGAAAGACCAATCAAGAGATTATGAGGTTATTGCAACACAAGCTTTAACTATGGTGCTCACAGTAAAAAGATTACAAGACAGATGCAAAGGCTTTATAAGGGATCAACAGACATGGCAAAATGTTTTCCTTAAATGCATGGAACATTTCCTCACCAAAGAAAGTGTTTCACTCAAGTTCAATGGTGTATAAGGATGTGTGTCTTCACTCTACCATCATAATGTCACACAAATCAACTTTGCCTTTCATTTCAACCAATATCAAACACATTCACAAGCAAGTTATCATCACAAGGACTTTTGAGGCTTGTATTGTGGCTGGGCTAAGAAGAAAAATTGGTTTTTCTAGATACAAAAAACCTTGAGTCAAGAGAGCAGGCAAATCAAAACATGATAACATAATTCTTTTTTGCTTCAAAACAAATGGAACCAATTCCCAACTCATTTTCCAGCTTTCATTCATTAAATTCTTTTTCTTGATCTTGTTTTTCTTTCCTCTTCTTCTTTTCTCTCTTGTTTCTTTTTGTTTTTCTCAATGCTTCCTTTTAACATGATTTCCCAAACTACCCCAAACTTAAACCATTCTCCTATACCGGAAATGAAAGCTCTACTAAAATCATAAGGAGGTCAATGATTTTCACATCAAGCTCAAGGTTCAAGGAATGAGAAGGTTTTTCTTTTTGGTTCAAAGGTTTTGTATTGGCTTTTGGGCTCAAAAATGTAGAAGAGGTAGAAGAATAAGATGGACTTGATCATGTGTAACAAGCAAGCAAATGATTCAAACAGAGAAATTCAGGCAAAATCAACCGTGATACTAAAGTCATAGCCTTCAACAAGAAATCTGGGGCACAGCATCTCACATGTTAACTTAGGGTTTCAAAATCTATCAAACAAAATACCAAGAATATTGACCACAATCAAAACCAATCATCTATTCAAGACAAATATGAACAACCACCATCTATGCTTAAAAGCTCAACCAACTTCAGCTCAACAAATTTTCAAAATCAATCACAAAGAATAAGAGCAATCAAAAGAGATTTTAATTCAAACAAAGCCCAAAACATAATTACTTGAGACCAAACCATTGCAAAAGAACTATCTAGTTAGCCAAGTTCAAAATTAAAAGCAATAATTAACTAGAATTAGAACAATTGAAAGCAAAAAAAAAAACTAGAAATTAAAACTGAAAAACAACACTTTGCAACTCCAGCAGCTCCCATGGAACACTAACTTCACTTTTCATCTGTAACATTTTCTGTCTCCTAGTAGCTTACACTCCGCAACTACTCCACCTCCCCCATCAGTAGGGGCCTGGCCCCCAGGCGATGCTACACGAGCAGCAAAATCTTAAAGTCATAGGGTGCTCAGCTCACGCATGCCTCAAAGGTTGACCAGCGGTGATTTTGACACTTTCAAAGTCCTAAGGAAGATGTTATCCTGCACAAAGTAAGCTTAAACTAGAATTAGCATCCCATAGTCAACAACTAAGGACAAAGGTCCAAAAACACACTAAAATATACTAAGACAAACAAAGACACATGAACATACACCAATCACTCTAAAAAAAATAGACTAAACAGATACAACACAAACTTACACACTCAAAGATAATCAAATTGAAACACGCACCACAAAAACACATTTAATAACTCAACATTCAAGAACAAAAATACATAAACATAGAAGGAGGGTTTAAAATTAAGCCTCCCAAAGGCACAACAATAGAAAAAATTATTTAAAAACACATCAAAAGGAGTGTGCGAAAGAGTGCAAAGCAAGGGAAAACTCAGAATCAACAAACAAAAATTATGTGTAGAACCAGTCTTGTGGGACTGAGTACCCCTAGTGTAGGGGGGCTGAGCGCCACTCAGTCAATTGGGTGCAAAAGGGCCACTGGTCAGCTCGCACTAAGCGTCCCTGGTGCAAGGGGGCTGAGCGCCATACCAAATTTCTACACCATGCAAATTTTTGCGAAATTGGCCACTTACCATTTGATTTTTGGTTCCAGACTTTCATTCAATGCACTCACACACCAAACAAAGTAAAACTAACTTAATACACTTGTGCAAACCATAAAACCAACATTACAACTCAAAAATCACAAAAATGTAACACAACACAAACATGCAAAACATAAGTTACTAATTCAAATGACAAAAATCACACAAACACAAGTAAAAAGGGTAATGAAACTGGGTTGCCTCCCAAAAGCGCTTGTTTAACGTCATTAGCTTGACGGATTACTCAACGAAGTGTGAATTGTTGGTGTGCTCCTTTCACCAAATTTTCTCGAATCACTTTCTAGCCACCAAATCAACTCTCCAAGCATAAGAATCTTCATTTTAGCCCTTCCACTAGTGCAAAAACGCTATTTAACGTCACTCCTTACACGTCGGTTAAGAGTAAGCACAACCTATATTGATGACCGGTGGCATTTTCGTAAATAAGTTGGCCATATAGACGTCAGTTAGAAGGCGCCTCGACGTCTATAATATTTTAGACGTCGGGGCCCCTCCTAACTGACATCTATATGTTTGACAGGTGGGTGAAAAGTCATTTCTTTCAGTCTTATAAACGTCAGTTAGGAGGGGTCCCGACGTTTATATGGTGGAAATTAATGGCTATTCACCTACCTGTCAGACATATAGACGTCAGTTGGGAGAGCCCTGACGTCTAAAATATTATAGATGTCTGTTATTTGGGCAACCAACGTCTAAACCCTAAACCCAGAAATTTAAAAAGTCACTTTTTGAGTTCATTTAGACGTCTGATCCCGCCACTCCGACTTCTAAAGCCCTTTAGACGTCTGTTATTGGGGGAACCGACGTCTAAACCCTAAACCCAGAAATTTAAAAAGTCACTTTTTGACTCCATTTAGACGTCTGTTATGGCGGGAACCGACTTCTAAATCCCTTTAGACGTCTATTATGGGGGGAACCAACTTCTACATGTCTGCATTAAAGCACTGCGAACGTGAGGCAACAGTTACGCGCACTCATTGTTCATCATCGTCCTCGCATTTTCTCTCCACGGGCTACATTTTTCAGGTTCATTTTCTCACTTTTGCACCGTTTAAAATTAATTTTACTCTGATTACATTACTATTTGATGAATTATCTTTCATTTCAACCAATTAAAATGCGTTTTCGTTGAGTTTTGTCCAGTTTTGCTCGTGTCCTTGGGCAGCGTTCTTGGATGGCGATTTCTTGCGTTTTGCACTCCTCTAATTCCCTCCACTACATTATTAAAACCATCCAATACAAAAAAAAAAAACGTACAATCCATGCTCTTCAACTAAAATATAAAGTTGTAAACTCGAATCACCATAAGCGAGGAGCAACTCGAGAGGCCTCAAGCGGAGAAAGATCCTATCAAATACGATGACATTTTAGACGTTTAACCTATAGATTCCGACGTCTATATAGGCGTCTAACCTATATAGTCCGATGTCTACATAGACGTCGGTCATATCCTGACTGATGTGTAATTAACGTCACTCGAATAGACGTCGGTTCCATATGTGACGTTAAAAGCCCAAAATAACCGACGTTAAACAGCGTTTTTCCATTAGTGTTCCACTACCTTGACATCTTCAAACACTCAATCCTTTTGATCAACTTTGGCTTGCAAGGCTTGAGTTCTTTGTCTCTCATCAAAGGGTGGTGGTGACTAGTCTATCTCTTTTGCTTCTCCCTTTCTTCTTCTTTTTACACTTAGCACTTGGAGCATCTTCAAGGAAGGGAGAATTTGGGCAGCTTGCGGTGCTCAAGCTAGTTGTCTCCATGTGTCCTATAATTCCTTCAATCTAAGGGTCTACATGATGCTTTTGAGGCTGCAGTCCTCCTTGTATGAACATCCCCCTCATACATTTAAACACAACTAAACTAAAGCCAACAATTAGCCCCATTAAAAGTGAAAATCTATTTACAACAAAAGAGTTAGTTCTATATACAAAATCAAGTCTACACAAGTTATAAACGTCACAAAAGACTAGTATTGACATGAGTCCCCGACAACGACGCCAAAAACTTGATAAGACCTCAGCAAGCGTACCGAATAATTTCAAGTAATAAATCATGGTAAGACCAGGTATCGTTTTCCCAAGAGATTCGTAATACTAGAGAATTGTGCGATTAACAACTCATCTAGACTCAAGAACATAACATTCATTTAAGAATATGTGCAAAAAGATAAATTCACAAATAATTACAAGGTTGGACTTTGGTGTTTGAAGACACTTGAAAAATGGAAAAGACTAGAAATGGTATGAAATGACAATGTTAAGGTTAGTTTTCACCAATTCACTCTTGTGTATACCCAATTTCATCTCCTCTCCATCAATTTACTAAAGTCAATCCACTAAAAGACTCTAGCCCTAATCCCTTAGGTGAAAGAGCTTAGGTTTTTGCCTATCAAACTCCAATCCCTTGAAAAATCTAACAAGCTAAACCCGCATTAAGGACTAGGATCTAAGATAACATGTGAATCATCTTCCATCCCTAGAATCAATGAACCACAAGGACTCTTATTTCAATTCTGGGTTGCATCTTACGTCCCATAACCCATGAAACCTAAAATCAAGTCATGAACGTCCCCATTACATGCAAGCTTTAAGATTAGAAACAAGAATACTAGCAATTGATAGAAAAGGCATTTATATATTCAAATCATTCAACAAATACACAAGATTCAAAGGCTACAACTAACCCCAACAAGATGGGTTTGGTTCTCCATTTCCATGGAGAGCCTCCAAGCTTACAACAATGAAAGATGGAAGAAGAAGGATACCCAAGGAGGGAGAAGGAGATATTCCCACATTCTCCACGCAGCCTCCAAGAGCTCCAAACAGTGAAGTCGCGCCTCCAAACCACCAAAGACACAAACCTCTTTGCGTTTTAGGTTTAAATAAGCTCAAACTGCCACATCAACGAAAATCGCCCTCAGCCCCCCTCTTCTAGGGGGCCCAAGCGCGAGGTTTGTACAAAGTCAGCGAGGCAAAGGGGGCCAACCTCCTTCTAGGGCACCCAGCCCCCTTCTGGGGTGCCCAGGCATGAAGTTTGCGCATTGAATGGCGCCCAACCCCCTTTAGAGGCGCCCAGACGTGAATCATGCAGTGAAATGCGAATATAATTTGGCTCAACCCCCGTCCTAAGGCGCCCAGGCATGGGAAATCTTTCATGATCCTTCAAAACACTTTCTTTTGCAGCTTTTCCTGGGCGTCCACTCTTGGTAGTTTAGATGCTCTTCCAAAGTACGCAAAATGCCTACAAAACTTGAGGAATTAGTGATTAAAACTCCTATGTGTAACCTAAGCTAAACTTATTCACAAATTTAGATAAAATAGAGGATTAAACATGTTTCAAGCTTCAAGAGAGTTGATTTTGTAAGAAAATTGCACCATAGATAATGGTTTACCATTATCAACAATGCACCAAAATTATTATAAATATTATCACACACCAAACTTGTAGATAAAACAAATAATAAAAATAATAAACACATATTATACATAGAGCAAGAATCAAACACATGACACCAAGAGCTGTAAAAAATTTTGCCACCCCCACTTCTATAATAATTATCTTTGCTTATTTTAAATAACAACTCCCTTGAATACCACATTTTCTAAATATCTAATTTTCCTGGGTCTTAGGCAATTAGAGGAGACTCGGGATGAGATCTTTTGTGCGCATCAAGCGGGCTTCGACAAAGACCTTAATTAAGTGACTCTCTTGTATAACATCCAATGTCAGATGGGAAGTTCAACATTTATAAAGATGTTAGCCGAGGTCAATTGATGAACCTCCAGGTCATTCCTGATGAGGAAACACAAGCCTCTCCGATCATCAAAGTCGTGGATGACTATTAGGTGGTTCGAAAAGTGTACCGAATCGTTCAAGTAATATAAAATGGTAAGACCAAGTATCGTTTCCTAAGAGACCCGTGTAATACTAGTTAATTGCACTATTAAAAACTCATTTAGATTCAAGAACAACTCATCATTTGATAATATGTGCAAAAAGATAAATTCACAAATAATTACAAGGTTGGACTTTGATATTGAAGGCACTTAGAAATGGAAAAGACTAGAAATGGTATGAAATGGAAATGTTAAGGTTAGTTTTCACTAATTCACTCTTGTGTATACCCAGTTGCATCTCCTCTCCATCAATTTACTAAAGTCAATCCACTAAAACACTCTATCCCTAATCCCTTAGGTGAAAGAGCCTAGGTTTTTCCTATTAAACTCCAATATATCCCTTGGAAAATCTAACAAGCAAACCTGCATTAATGAGCTAGGATCTTAAGACAACATGTGAATCATCTTCCATCCCTAGAATCAATGACCACAAGGACTCTTGTCTCAGTTCTAGGTTCCATCTTATGTCCCCATAATCATGAAACCCTAAAATCAAGTCATGAACGTCCCCATTACATGCAAGCTTTAAGATCGAAAGCAAGAATACTAGTAATAGATAGAAAAGACATATAAATATGAATCAATCATCCATTACACAAGAGTTCATGGGCTACATCTAACTCTAACAAGATGAATCTGGTTCTCCACTTCCATGGAGAACCCTAGAGCTTACAAACATGGAAGATGGAAGAATAAGGAGACCCAAAGGAAGAGGAGGAGATGTTCCCACAAGCTCCTCGCACCCTCCATGAGCTCTAGCCGTGAAATCGCACCTCCAAAGAACCAAAGACCCTTTTCTCTTTGCGTTCTCAACTTAAATAAAGCAGATCTACCACATCCGCACCGCTAGCGCTCAATGCTAGGATGGGCGCTCAGCGACAAATTTCTGGAAAATGGACGCCCAATGTTGAGGTGCCAATGCCCTAGGCGCAACTCTCGTCAAAGGGCAATGCTCAGCGTTGATGCTGGCGCTCAACGCCATTGTTTCTACTTCTTTTTCTCCCCTTATGATATCAGTTTCACTAAACTAAAACTTGAAAATAATTATAATAAATTCAATGTTTTCTGTAGAGTCATAGTGTTTGGCCGAGAGTTTACTAAGAACGTTCCTCGTTGATTGGTGTAGGTACTCTAGAGTTCACAAAGAACGTTCCCCGAACAACCTTTTTTAAATATGGTGAAGATTTCAGGAAAAACGTTCTTTGCCAATTGGTGGAGGTTGATAGGAGTTCACGAAAAACGTTCCCCGAGTAACTTGTGTTAGATATGGTCAAGAATTCACGAAGAACATTCATTGTCGGTCGGTGTAGGTTGTTGGGAGTTCACAAACAATGTTTTCCATGCCATTTGTGGTAGATACGGTCATGAGTTCATGAAGAGTGTTCCTTGCTTATCGGTGGAGGTTGTTAGGAGTTCATGAAAAACAATCCCCAAGGAACCTATGATAGATGTGGTCAAGAGTTAACGACGAACGTTCCTAGCTGATCGATGAAGGTTTTTGGAAGTTCATGAAGAATGTTCTCCAAATAACCTGTGGCAGACGAACTTGACTTGATCAACACGCAAGACGTACTTGAAACTTTGATTTTATTACTTTTCTTTGGAGAATGAATACATGGGTTTCAACTAAAATAAAAATTTAAATACAAGGTGTTGCAAGTGTTAGGGCTGGCGGAGCCATTTAGGTGCTTCAACCTGTAGGTTCCATTCTTCAAGTCTTCAACGATTCTAAACAATCCTTCCCAGTTTTGTGCCAACTTGTAGTGAGCGAGCTTCTTGCGAGCTTCGCACATCTTCCTCCTTACCAAATTGATGTCGTTAAAGTGTCTTGGCCTAACGTGTGTGTTATATCTTCGAGCGATCACCCATTTATAAGCTTCAGTAGGTGTCCAACTTCATTATGAGATGTGCTTCATTGACGTTTGTATTCTCTAGCTAACGCCTAAGAGAAGGTTCACCCACCTATACTATCAGGATATGAAGAGCTCGTTACAAGATAAGCCTGTTTAGTAGTGGTTTTGAAGTTTAACTAAATAACATGAAACAAAGAAGTGTCTCTATGTATGAAAAAATAACGAAGAAGTCTCTATGTATGGAAAGTTAACTCTAAGCTAGAAAAGCACTTAAAAAACCAGCTAGTTCAGAGACACCAAACACTAGGATAAAAAACCCAAGACCAACTTTAGATAGAAAACAAACATCAAACACTAAGATAGGACATCCTAGGTTAGGAAATCAAGAAAATCCTAAATTAGGAGTCCAACTCTAAAGACAGAAAAAGACACCAAACACTAGGATAGAAAACCCAAGACCAACTTTAGATAGGAAACAAACATCAAACGCTAAGATAGAATAGTTTAGATTAGAAAATCAACCTTGAGCTAGAAAGTCACTAAAAAAAGTGCCAGTCAGAAAACCTCAATTTAAGATAGAAAAACATTAGGCTAGAAAACAATAAACTAGAATCACAACCTTACAAGAGATAAATGTTTAAAACGTTAAGGGTAAAACTCAAAAGAAGAAAAGATGTGGATGACCGCCTAGAAGAAAGTCAAATATAGAAATTCACAGAAAGTTCAATTAGGGTAAGAAACTCAGAAGAAAAGAGGACAAGAAGATAACTCAAGACTCAAATATGAAAACAACTTAGGGTGAAAGTACATAACCTATAACCAAAATACCCAGACATAGAAAACCTACACAAAAACTTAGAACTAGAATCCCAAACCTAGAAAAACATAGAAAAACACTTAGGTAATAGAAAAACATCTAGGATAAAACACCTAAACGCATGGATAAACTCTAGTGTGCCTAAAACATCTAAGAGAGTTGATGATAAACGCTTGATTCTTATCATACCTGAAAGAGGTATTCAGCATAACTCTAAAAAACAAAACAATCGAGACGATGTCTCTGACAAAACACGTTAAAAGACATTAAATATTAAGATATAAAAAGAAAGCTTAAACAAGGTAAACACTACATATCTAAGAAAATACAAAACCAAAAAGAAGCGTTTACTTGACTAAACGATACCATGAGTTTAAACAATACTTCGTCTACCGATGAAGTCTCTATACAATGCTTGGTATTTTTAGAAAAGAACTTAATAGTAAAATACTACATAATAGTAACAAATAAAAAAACACTTTTGAGCAAGCATTAAATGACATTTAATGCTTAACGTTCAAAAACAACAAAGATGATATCGGATGAACTGGTCGTACAGTGAAACCCAATCAGATCAGTAATAGGTAACAGGAAAGACATTCATGGAATGTTCTTCGTCTAGAAAACCATGACATAATACCTATGTAAAAACAAATCATGGAATCAATAAGTAAACCACCAACCAACAAGTCTCTTACTAACTAAAATATACCAAATAATCTCGTAAAAATAAAAATATCAGAAACCGGAGAAACTTGAACAACATGATTAAAACACTTAAAAAGATCAAAGTAAAAAGAAATAAACATACTTGCTATACACATCTCTATCTTGTGTATCACAATTGCTACAAATACCATCAAGGTGTATAAATAGAGGATTAGAAGAAAGAAGAAGAAGATGATGAAGAAGAGAGAAAATAAGAAGATATAAAGATATCTCATCATCCATTGAGCAAGGAAATCTCTTTGGGCTATCAATGCTAATTTCCTCCTATCAAGAAAAGGGAAAAAGAGAAGAGCTAAAGAAAAGCAGAGGAATACTCTCAAGCTTCATCAAAATATCCATTTGAAGAAAGAAAAGAGACTGAAAGAGTGTAATATAAAAGAAGATCTCTCAAGCTTCATTGTAATATCTTACTTGTGCTTGTAAGAAGAGAAAAAGAAAGAAAGAGCAAAGTAAAACATCCCTATAGTACTTCATTGTGTTAAATACTTACTTATGTAAGCTGAGAAAAAAAAAGAGATGATAGAAATACTTGCGAATGTTTAGGCCATAATGTATTGTAATCAGATCCTCTCTACGAGAGTCATGGTTCGAACGACTTGTAAGCAATCTATGATTGCAATTCTGGAGAGAATCGAAACACTTACAACTTAACTCTAAAAGGTTAAGGAAATCTAGGCGAGGTCGTGTAGTACCAGGAGTGGTGTGAATACTCAACTGATCTAGGGCAACTGAAGGTTATTCGTTGATCAGGGATACAAGGAGTGGTAAAGAATAGTGCACAACCAGGAGTGGATGGAACTCAATTAGGCGGTATCATGGATACCAGGTTGCCTATGGATACTAGGAGTGGTGCGAATACACAAGGAAATCTGAACAAGGGTTGCTGAGTACGAGGAGTAGTGTGAATCCTCAAGGAAATCTCGGCAAAAGGTGCTAAGTAATAGAAGTTGTGGAAATACTTAACTGATTTAGGGTAACTGAAGGTTATTCATTGATTAGGGATACCAGGTGTGATGAATAGTACCACGAAACCAGAAGTGGGGAAAACTATACTAGACGATGTTTCTGAGTTGCACCGTGAGCGTCTAGGGATATTAGGAGTGGTGAATAATACTACACAATCAAGAGTGAGTTAAACTCAAATGCACGTCATTAAATATCTAATGGAACCCTCTAAGTTAACTTAGAGGAGAATTGAACGTAACCATAACAAGTGAACTAGTATAAAACATCTTGTGTGTTTTAGCATGTTGATAAACGATGTTGTTTAGTTAATGTCTCCTATATTCTTTATCTCTGACAATATGTGTCATTCCGTCTAAGGTCACTGCCATATTCTAACGTGGATAAGTTGAGTTGGCTATGTAAACGATCTCTCTAAGACAGTGTTTACTAATTGCAAGTTGTAGAAAAGTTATGAAAACACTATTCAACCTGCCCCCTTCTAGTGTTTTCCAACACCTTCAACTGGTATCAGAGCTTACTTCGATGAGCCAATTCTTAATAAAACTCGAGGCAACAATTTAAAAGCCTGTAGATCGATGTATGGAAGATTTCTAAGGAACATGATGTACAAAAGTCAAGACAAGGCATTGAGAGTGAACATCTCCTTCATCTCAAATCCTTGAAGGATGGCTTGTGGCCGTGAAAGAAGTAGGCTCAACACCTATAAGAAATAAAACCCTCCCCGACAATGTAGAAAGATGCTCATCAGAGGATCTTTATCATTAGAAGCATTGAAGATATGAGTGTTGAAAACATGAAAAAGTATATCTTCTGGTGGTCAATGTTAATCTCTGGATCAACCATCAAGCTTGTTGGTCAATGAAGCAGACGCAGGAGAAAATGCTCCCAAGTAAAGGAAGGGACTTGGGAAAGTCCACGGAGAACATTAAATGAGGATCATAGAAATCACAATAATTTTTCAGCACTTATTTAGGAAAGATAAGGGACAACAAATAAGGTGGCCCCTCAAAAAAGTCAAAGGAAGCATACATCACAAGGGTCAACAGCAAAGCTCACTACAAGGTAATCAAGTTGGAAGCTACCTCATCAACTTGAGTAAGGAAACTAAAGCTAAGCTTAGTGGACTATCTCAGATGACACCATAACTGTCTAAGAACATATTAAGTAAGCATGCATGGCATGTTAATAATCTAGTAGTTTATTTATAGTAGATTGGTAATAGACTTGATGAATGAAGGGATATCTTTATGGCATACTGCATTTAACTCAAAGAACAATTCTAAAACTCTTTAAACAATTTAGAAATATATGGTTTACAAAACACTCTCAGTAAAACTTCAAGATAGGAAAACTTATTCATAGTGTTATAAAAGTGATGCCTTATATCTCATTCCAAACATATCAATGCACTCAAAAAAGAAATTATTGGGATTGTTGATAGTGGGAGCACTAGTTTAGCTCAACCTACAATCTCATAGCTTCTGGTTTTTTATGATGACAACACATAATTAATAACACATGTGTATATGTGTTATATGTGTTACATGGTCACTGCTTTTACGATTGTGATCATATGAGAACATGTCTGTGTTGTTTTTGTTTCTGTGATGATCATTGCATGACATATGTTTTAGAAAATAAAAACCACATGCAATTTTGTTGAACTTTAATTCTGTTGCAAAACAACAGTTTTAAGTCGACTTCATTATGAAGTAAGTCGATTAAAACTCGTGGCTTTGCACAAACATTTTCAAAGTGTGCTGTGTGATTTTTTGAATATAAAGTTTTATAAAACTGCATTGAACTGTTATATAGTCGTCTATGTACGCAAGCCATTCGACTAAGTTTGTTATGTTTTTAAATTCTGTTAGTGCTTGTCATGTCTAACGGCTATACTTTTAATGTGATTGACTAAGCATTAAATGAGAATCAATTGCATTGATTATGTAATCAATTAAATTTCTTTGAATGCTACTGTTTGTTATAACTGTCATTGTTCATTCGCCTCTATTAATAGCAAAGTCGACTTAAGAGCGTCAGATTTATGAAAATCTATATTTAGACGCAAATTTGAATTCTGTAAGAAGTTTTGTGATTCTAACGATTTTGTGATTTTCTTTCAGACTTGTGCTATCTTACAGAACGCGGAAAAAGCTCCAAGAATCCGTAAAGAAGACCATGGTGTTCATCTTTTGCGATTACTTGAAGAACAAGATTTGTGTGCTTTGATAGTCTGATCAATCTGCATTTGAGGTGTCTGTTTCATGATCAGTTTTTCTCAGTCTTTTGAAGATTGGTGTATTGCCCTGTTGTGACTACAGGAAGAGGACATGTGGCGTTCTGGAGTTTGAGGGTTGCTCAAAGGGTTTAAGACTGCAAGAGAGGGGACATCTTGCTGCTTCTTCTTTGTTATATGCCTATATTTTGATTAGAGAGTTAAAGAGATGTTTTATATTTTTTATGTGTTGTCGCTATAAAAGCCTTGCTGTAAAAACCTTGATCATTATAGTGTATTTGCTTCCTGGGATTGGAAGGACACTGGATGTAGACAGGTTGGGCGAACCAGTATAAAAATCTGCGTTTGATCTCTCTATCCCTATACTTTTAAATTCATAGTCGACTTTATTCTGTGCATAGTTAATTATATTAAATCTTATTCCTTGCATTTCAAGAAAGTTTTGAAAGGTCATCCTTTTGTGAAAAAGATTTTTAAAAGACTCTGATTTTAAAGTTTCACCAATTTACCCCCCCTCTCGCCGCCCCTTTTGGTGAGAGAAACTAAGGATGAAAAACCGTTTTAAAAAGACTCATGTTGTTAATGGAAAAACTATTTTAAAAATTTTTTCTGAGTGGACTTAGAATGAAAACCGTAGAGCACAATATGATGTGAAAGCCAAAAATGTAATTGCTTCTGCACTAATTATGGATGAATTTTTCAGGATTTCACAGTGCAAGACAATAAAGGAAATTTGGGATGTTTTAGAGGTTACTCACGAAGGCACAGACGAAGTCAAAAGAGCCAGAAAGAATTCACTGATACAAGGGTATGAATTATTCAGAATGAAGGCTGGTGAGACTATTTACGAGGTACAGAAAAGATTCACGCATATAGTCAACCACCTGATGGCTCTAGGGAAAGTTTTTGATAAAAAAGAGATCAACATTAAGAAATTGAAAAGTCTAAATAGGAGCTGGCAACCCAAGGTCACAACAATCTCTGAGTCAAAGGATCTCACAAGCATGAATATGGCAACCTTGTTCGGAAAATTGAGGGAACACGAGCTGGAACTTAGAAGACTGAAAGAAGAGGAAGAAATTGAAGAAAAGAAGTCTATAGCCTTGAAAACCACAAACAGAAAAGCTTCAAAGATTGCACAATCTGAAGATGAATCAGAGGCTGAACTGGAAAACAAAGAGCTAATGAGCATGGTGGTAAGAAAATTCAATCGATTCAATGAAAAATAAAATTCAATTTACTGACCATGCAAGTACTGGAAAAGCAAAGAAAATTGCAAGATCAAATGTTGTCTAGTGCTGTGAGTGTGGAAAGGAGGGACATATTAATCCTGAATGTCCTGACATGAAAGTCAAGCAAAGAGCAAGGAGAAGATTTCCTCAAGACAAGAACAAGAAGCAGAAAAGCGCATATATTGCTTGGGAGAACAATGATACAAATTCTTCAAGTGATGAAGATTGTGATCATGCAGAAGAATCCAACATATGCTTCATGGCTGGCTCAACAAAAGATGACTATGATAGTGATGAAGAGTTCAAAAACAAGCCAATTGAGATCAAATATGACATGCTGCTTGATGCATTTCAGGAGATACATGCTGAGGCTATGCGACTGCAATATAAGGTTAGTCGACTAAACTCTGATAGAAAAGACTATGAGCATAAGATTAATAATCTGATTGAAGATAATGAGAAATTGAAAAAGGAATTAGATACTGCTTTAGAATATACAAAAATTGTTAAATTGAGACTAAAACAGCGGAAAAAGAATGTGAAAAATGCCCTGCACATATAGAAAAAATTCATTACTTTACTAGCATGCTAGCTAAGTTTACTCAGGGTAAAGACAATTTGAATGCTGTTTTAAGGTCTTCTGGTAGAGCAGTGTATAGACAGGTAATAAGTTGCAAAGCTCAAAGTAATAAGACAAATACAAAGAAATTTGTTGATATAAGCAACCTGTTACTCATAACGGTCTAAAAACCGTTATTTTCATGCTTAAATTGATATCAAAATACACCCTTTATGGCTTAGAATGAGCTTAAAATCAGGTAAAACACTTCAGTTGAGTCATTTGAGAGTCAATAGCTGTTTTTAGAAATATTATGCTTGTTTTGCATTGTTTTGCAGGGTTTTGATGAGAATTAAGAATGGAATTGAAGAAGGAAGGTCTTAGACTCAAGGAACAAGAAGAAAAATGAAGAAAGAAGAGTCTATGCACCGTCAGCGTCATAATGCACCGCTCAACGTCATTATTCGAGGGAAAGCCACTGTTTAGCGCCCAGGCGGTGACGCTGAGCGTCGAGAGCGATTAGAGGCAAACCGCTCAGCGGTGAAAATAACCGCTGAGGGCTGGTGCGGCTTGAGGGAAACCGCTGAGCGGTAAAATTGGACGTTGAGCGGTTGTTTACTGGGCTTGGGCTTAAATTCTGTTACTTTTATGCCTTATATATAGCCCCAGTGCGATTCAAATATGATTCTTTTGGCAGAAGAGGACGTCCAGAGCTATTCTACACTCCTTGGAGAAGATTTCTTGGATGCTTAGGATCCAATTTATCATATATAGGGTTTGCTTTTCCATTCTTTCATTGTATTTCATCTAGTTTCACCATGTCAATGGTGAACTAAACCCTTTGTTGTTGGCGAACAATGTAATCTTTTGAAACTCTCTTATATTGAAATTCTTGTTTTATTCATATGCTTGCATATGCTGTTATTATCAATTGTGGGTTCTTTATCTATGCTCTATGCTATTATCATTTAACTCATTTGATAAATAAATGTTTGCCTTTGTCGATACGGGGACGTTTGGGGAAGTCATGAACTGATAAGGAATTCTTGATCAACAAATACCACGTAGGGATAGGGGGTAGGACGATCAATTGTATTTTGCTTCTGTGGTACTTGCACTACTAATTACTAGGGGAGACTAGGGATAGTAAGCCAGTAACTAGTAGTAGGCTCTTCTCGCTTAGGGATCGGGTTTAGGGTAGACTAAGAAGGTTGGCAAGCATCTAGTCTCTCCACTCAAGTAAGTTGTGCAATTTCATTCTTAGGGTTTCTAAATTTGAAATTTCATGAAGAACATGCTTAGGAACATGATAAATTAGGGCTTTTGATTTCTATGCAAGATTTGATGAAATAGGAACTGTTTGCACCGATTGAATTGCATGGATTTGGTCTGGATTGATGAAATTAGTATTAGAGTGGAGAATAGGGCCATTTGGAGAAGGATTTTGAAAAACCATAGTCGCCGCCGCTGAGCGGTTTGCTTGGATGCTGAGCGGTGGCGTGGCTTGAGGCAAACTGCTGAGCGGTCTCCTTTGACGCTGAGCGATCTACTGCAGATTTTGTTGGATGCTTGATTTTTAATGCAGGGATGCTGAGGGGCCCTGTTTTCCCCTCAGTGTTGGACTGTGATTGGTTTGGAATCTGATTAATGATGTACTAACCTCTAATGATGAATTCTTGTGGTCTTTTGAACTTTATTATATGCAGGAATGCCATCATCATCGAGAATGGTGAAAACTCTTGGCAACAAAAGGAAGGAACCTGAGAGGCAAAGAAGATTCTATTCGCCTAGGTTCCTCTCCAGGAAACATGAGGAACAATATGTGAGTATGCAGGAGAGGAGATTGCTGATGGAGAGGAAGGCCACTTTTATCCCAGACTTGGCTCCTGAATTTGGAATAGAGATTATGAGGAGAGACTGGGAAAAGCTGGCCACATATCCTGCACCGACCAACATTGAATTGGTAAAGGAGTTCTATACGAACGCCATGACTAGAGAAGGAGTATCGGCTGGGAGATACATGAGCTATGTGAAGGGACAGACCATCAGGTATGACCCTGACACTATTAACAGCTTTTTGGGAATTGAATGGCCAAGTGAACAGTGCCAGTATGCAGCACTTGTTGGGGGGTTTAGAGATATAGCATACATTGAGAGGGTTATTTGCCTTCCTGGAAGGCATTTTCAGAATAACCCTAATGGAGTGTCTGTCAACATAAAGAGGGAAGATTTGACGCCTTTGGCGAAATACTGGATGGCATTCACTCATGCCAACATTCAGCCATGCTCTCATGTTTTAGACATCACCATGCATCGAATCATCTTCATTTACTGCATGCTGAGGCAGTTAGATGTGAACTTCGGGAAGGTCATTGCCGACGAGATTCAGAGCTGTGCTACTATTGTGAGTAGTAGGACACCGTTGGGACATTCGTCTCTGATCACCTTTTTGTGTCAGTAGGCTGGGGTGGATACTGCAGTTCCACCATATGAGAGGCCTAGGAAGGCCATAGACGTTGCCTATTATCAGTAGTACTGTGAGGAAGAGGAGGCAGCCGGAGCACCTAGGAGACGTCCTAGGAGAGAAGCACCACAGCAAGAGCATGTACCTGTAGATGCACCGGCACAGCACGCCGAGCCATTCCAGATGAGGGACATGTATATGTCCATGATGGAGGCTAAGATGGAGGCTATTCGCAGAGGGCAGATAGCCACTGCTGAGATGATAATAAGGCTGTATGATCAGCCACCAGTGCACAGGTGGATCATGGACGAGTTTCATGGAGCTATGGCTTGGCCTCAAGAGCAGGCATAGGGCAGCGGGTCTAGAGCAGCTGAAGCACCAGGCATGGATGAGGATGACGATGAAGATAACTTTGAAGATGCTGATGATGGAGACCAGGAGGACTCAGATGAGGACATGGATTGAGAAGGCATTTACTGATGGATGCCCATGCTTTAGACATGATTTTATCTTGCACTTTTGTATTTTTTTTTAGAATAGGTTGAATTTTGATTGTTAGTGTCTATGCTTGGTTTGAACACTATTTCTAAAAATGTTTGACTTGATGATATTGCATGATGAATATATTTAATGATGATTGGATGTCGATGATGATTGAGTTGTGTTGATATTCAGGTGAAAAGTGCACTAGCTATGTGAACAGATGTGTGATGAATTATGATTGTGGTTATGATGCTAAGCAGGGTGTACGAATGGATGATGTGTGAGAAAGCATGTTGTGTGAGGTATTGAGCTCCGGAGTATTCATTGTTGTATGTACTGTTCACAGGAAAGCATGAATGATATTGCCTGAGTCTTGATAATTGATTGAATTGAATGTTTATGTCATATGATCAAGGCCATTTTTGGAAGCCCTTACTTAGCCAAATTTTCACCCAAAGTGATTAAAATGTTATACCGTTTTTGAACCTTGGCCTTAAATAGGATGAAAACCCTTGGTTTGAAATTATTTACCTTGAGTTGGGTTGAGAATAAATGTTGAAAAGGTTCAAGTTTGGGGTTGTTGGGAAAATTTGAATGGCAGGAAAAGAAAGGCATTGAGCTCAAGTGTTGAAAAAGAAAATTGTATGAGAAAAGAAAAGAAGAAAAGAAGTTGGGAATAAGTGAGATTGGTTAAAAACAAAAAAGAGAGTTTGTGCTTGAACTTTAAATGTTAAATTAGCTCTCTTGACTCAAGGATTTTGTGATCCAGAAAAACCAATTTTCCTTGTTAGCCTAGCCTCATTATAAGCCTTGGAAAAGTCCTTGTGATGGCATTGACATGTAAGAATGTTGATTGTATTTGATGAAGGGCAATTTTGTTTCATGTGACATGTGAATAGTAAAGAGTGGAGTGACTTCTTAAACACTTGAGTGATTGAGTGAAACACTTGCTTGGTGACAATTGTTGATTTCTATGATTACATATATGCTTAGTTGATTGATCATTCATAAATAAAACATCTGTTGGGAAATATGTGATCATGTGAACTGAGTTGAATATAAAGCATGTATACATCTTGATTTAATTCCACTGAAAATCTGAATTGAGTAGCTTTTGTCATAGGAAAAATGAATTTTGGGATTGTTGAACTATTTGATGAAAAAAGTGGAAAGCCAAGTTTTGTCTTGTTTGCTTGAGGACAAGCAAAGTTCTAAGTCTGGGGTTGTGATAACGGTATAAAAAGTGTTATTTTCATGCTTAAATTGATATCAAAATACACCCTTTATGGCTTAGAATGAGCTTAGAATCAGGTAAAACACTTAAGTTGAGTCATTTGAGAGTCAAAAGCTGTTTTTAGAGATATTATGCTGGTTTTGCATTGTTTTGCAGGGTTTTGATGAGAATTAAGAATGGAATTGAAGAAGAAAGGTCTTAGATTCAAGGAAGAAGAAGAAAAATGAAGAAAAGAAGAGTCTATGCACTGCTCAGCGTCAAAATGAACCGCTGAGCGCCATTATTCGAGGGAAAGCCACTGTCTGGCGCCCAGGCGGTGACGCTGAGCATCCAGAGCGATTAATGGCAAACCGCTCAGCGGTGAAACTGACCGCTGAGCGGTGATGCAGCTTGAAGGAAACCGCTGAGCGGTAAAATTGGACGCTGAGCGGTTGTCTGCTGGGCTTGGGCTTAAATTCTGTTACTTTTATGCGCTATATATAGCTCAAGTGCTATTCAAATATGATTCTTTTGGTAGAAGAGGACGTCCAAAGCTGTTCTACACTCCTTGGAGAAGATTTCTTGGATGCTTTGGCTCCAATTTATCATATCTAGGGTTTGCTTTTCCATTCTTTCATTGTATTTCATCTAGTTTCACCATGTCAATGGTGAACTAAACCCTTTGTTGTTGGGGAACAATGTAATCTTTTGAAACTCTCTTATATTGAAATTCTTGTTTTATTCATATGCTTGCATATGCTGTTATTATCAATTGTGGGTTCTTTATCTATGCTTTATGCTATTATCATTTAACTCATTTGATAAATAGATGTTTGCCTTTGTCGATACGGGGACGTACAGGGAAGTCATGAACTGATAAGGAATTCTTGATCAACAAATACCACCTAGGGATAGGGGGATAGGACGATCAATTGTATTTTGCTTCTGTGGTAGTTGCACTGCTAATTACTAGGGGAGACTAGGGATAGTAAGCTAATAACTAGTAGTAGGCTCTTCTCGCCGAGGGATCGGGTTTAGGGTAGACTAAGAAAGTTTGCATGACAATTAGATAATAAAGCGAATTTAATAAGAATAGTAGATATAAGAGAGTGGATAAGATGAAATTGTAAACCCCAACAACTCCATTCATCCATACCTTTTTCTTGCCATTTGAATCAACTGCATTTGCATGTTTACTTTTTGTTTTTGCATTTAAACCACAAGTTAATTTTCTCTACAAGTCTTATAATATTGATTTACACGAAAGATAAGACCTAAGAGTCTTTTGGGAGAACGATATTGAGTTTTACCAATTATATTACTTGATAACGATCTGGTACACTTGCTAAGAGATATTAAGATGATGTGTCTATAGACAAGGAATGATGTTCTAGAAATGAAAGAGAATATGTCTTTTCAGAACCAAGGGATGGATGTTTTGAATATTTCTTTTGTAGTATTGGCTTTTTCATGTCAGTTCCATTTTGGCTTATCTGATTGTAATCAAAGATTAAAATCAATGAAATCAGAGGTTATGTTATATTGAGTATCTGATTATGTTTGATTAAAGTCGATTATTTTATGTATGAAGTTGATTATTTTATTGATTACTATTGCATTCATACATTTGCACACACAGATTTTACCTGTAACAATTCTTGCATTACAATGATTCTAAAATGCTTGATCTAGATAAGATCCTGAAAGGTTTTTGCAGGAAAATTGCTTTTGGATGAACAATATTGGAAATTCAACTCAAATGAAAAGCAATGAAGTCTATTGCGACTGTGGATCAATCGATTGTGGTTAACAGGGGTTAAAAATTCCATGATTTGGAATTCTGTTATATTTTTTATTGATTATATATTGTTGATTGTTTTATATCCAATATATCTTTGTGTTATGATTGAATGAAATGTTTGAGAGATCATATTTAGATTGTTGAACTGAGATTGTATCACTGCTACAATAATGTACTTAATCATTTTCTGATTTGATAAAATTATGTCAAATGCTAATACGTGCTCTAATATATTTTCTAAATACTACATTGTGCATCTGGGTTTTGAATATAAAACATTCATAATGACAAGGGGAGCATTGCATATTTTTTGGATATTTCACATGCATATACTTAAGGGGGAGATTATATCTTTATCATGTGATTATCTGTGATAGGGGGAACATCGTTCTTTGATTAACAAGATTTACTGATGCATCTTTGTAATGTTTGATTATCTGAATATCAATACCTGTGTGCATACCTTTTTTGCTAATGCCCAAAGGGGGAGAATTATACTGATTTGGGTTTGATATTTGATTGATAATCTGAATTGATTTGTACAACATGATTGTTTATTAATCATGGTTGTGCATCATCAAAAAAAGGGGAGATTGTTTAGATTGTTGATAGGGGGAGCACTGGTTTAATTGAACCTACAATCTCAGGGCTTCTGGTTTTTGGTGATGGCAACACATAATTAATAACACATGTGTATATGTGTTATATATGTTACATGTTCACTGCTTTTATGATTGTGATCATATGAGAACATGTTTGTGTTGTTTCTGTTTCTGTGATGATCATTGCAATTCACTATGTTATATAATGAGATTTTATTTGTGATTGCATGACATATGTTTTAGAAGAGAAAAACCACATGCACTTTTGTTGAACTTTAATAGTGTGGCAAAACAACAGTTTTAAGTCGACTTCATTATGAAGTAAGTTGATTAAAACTCGTGGCTTTGCACAAACACTTTCAAAGTGTGCTGTGTGATTTTGTGAAGAAAACGTTTTTCAAATCTACATTGAATTGTTATATAGTCGACTATGTGCGAAGCCATTCGACTTTTTAATGTGTTTAACTAAGCATTAAATGAGAATCAACTGCATTAATTGTGTAATCAATTAAGTTGCTTTGATTGCTACTGTTTGTTATAACTGTCATAAAGTCGACTTTAGACGCAAATTTGAATTCTGTAAGAATTTTTGTGATTCTAACAATTTTGTGATCTTCTTTCAGACTTGTGCTATCTTACAGAATGCGAAAAAAGCTCCAAGAATCCATAAAGAAGACAGTGGTGTTCATCTTTTGCGATTGCTTGAAGAGTAAGAATTGTGTGCTTTGACAGTTTTATCAATCTGCACTTGAGGTGTTTGTTTTGTGATCAGTTTTTCTCAGTCTTTTGAAGATTGGTGTAATTCCATGTTGTGACTACAGGAAGAGGACGTGTGGCGTTCTAGACTTTGAGGGTTTCTCAAAGGGTTGAAGACTACAGGAGAGGGGACATCTTGCTATTGTTCTTCTTTGTTATATGCCTATATTTTGATTAGAGGGTTAGAGAGATGTTTTATATTTTTGACGTGTTGTCGCTATAACAACCTTGATCATTATAGTGCATTTGCTTCCTGGGATTGGAAGGACACTGGATGTAGGAAGGTTGGCCGAACCAGTATAAAAATCTGCGTTTGATCTCTCTATCACTACAATTTTAAATTCGAAGTCGACTTTATTCTGTGCATAGTGAACTATATTCCGCTGCATTTAAATATCTTATTCCTTGCATTTCAAGAAAGTTTTGAAATATCATCCTTTTGTGAAAAAGATTTTTAAACGACTCTGATTTTAAAGTTTCACCAATTCACCCCCCCTCTTGGTGTGAGAAACTAAGGCATACTATTTTCAACACACATATTAGCATAACAATGTTTTTTAATCGATTATACAACTAATGTAATCGATTATTACACAACTATTTTGCCAGGCTTACTATAGTCGATATCCTTGACACAACAGTCAAAATCGCTAGTTGTCATGTTTTCGAGGATGAGACCCTCCTTCTGGAGGATGTCACCACTCTAACACAACTTCAAGGAATCCAAACTGAGCTCTTAGGAGTTAGGTGGTATGGGACTGAGAACTTCCTCTCTTGGTTTGAGCCCATTCTTTTAGAGTTGATGAGAGAGTTCTAGAAAAGCTCTCAAATTGAACATGGTCGCTTAGTATCGGTAGTTGCAGGAAGAATGATCATCATCACTTTTGATGTCATAGTAGAAGCAATAAATTTCTCCTAGCTCAACGATTTCTTTGAAGAAGACTGGAATGAAGAATACGCCTTCAATGGAAAGGTAGAAAAATTCTCTACGGTAAGAACTTTGGAAGGAGATTCATTTGCAATGACATATTCATTGATCGAATATCTGAGCCAGCTAGGGCTCTACTTCGTGTCTGCAGAAGAACCTTTCTGCATTTCAACTCCAATAGAGAAGTAGGAGAGCTGGAAAAATTCACTCTCTCTAACCTGTTAACTAACACTTCATTCAACCTTCCCCACCTCCTCTTTTTAAACCTGAGTCAAACCCTAGCCATCTACAACCCAAACTAAGAGGAATGCTACTGCTCTCGTCTTGTCTTTAGGATTCTCTCTCATATGGGAATCCTAAATCATATTTCAGCTCCATCCATTCCAATCCCAACCTTAGACTTTGTTCTCCCTAGCGATACTGCAAGAGGAGAAAGACTCCTCCTTGTCTAGTGGAAAGAAGAAGCTGAAGGGAAATCTTGATACAAGCCTTACTAAGGCAAGTCTTTTAGAAGACTCGTTTGATAGCGATGGAGAGACGGTCAATCAAGTTAGACAATTGATCGTGTAGCACAGTAAGCGTCAAACCCTCACGATTGAGAGGTTGATTGAAAGGTTGCTAGGTGAGCACAAAAGGACTCTGGAAGATCATCTTACAAATCTTCTAAAGATAAAGAAGAACGTTGATCAGGTTATCAAAATATGTGCCAAAAAGGTATGTCAAAATATGAGGAAGACTAGAAGAAAGAAGAAGATGATGATGAAGAAGAGAGAAAATATGAAGATATAAAGATATCTCATCATCCATTGAGCAAGGAAATCTCTTTGGACTACCAATGCTAAATTGCTCCTATCAAGAAAAAGGAAAAAGAGAAGTGCTCAAGAAAAGAAGAAGAATACTCTCAAGTTTCACCATAATCCATTTTTAGAAAGGAAAGAGAGTGAAAAAGTGTAATACAAAAGAAGATCTCTCAAGCTTCATTGTAATATCTTACTTGTGCTTGTAACAAGAGAGAAAGAGAGAAAGAGCAAAGTAAAGCATCGCTTTAGTACTTCATTGTATTAAATGTTACTTATGTAAGGTGAGAAAAAAAGAGATGAGAGAAATACCTGCGAGTGTTTAGGCCATAATGTATTGTAATTAGATCCTCTCTACGAGAGTCATGGTCTAAACAACTTGCAAGCAATCTACTATTCCAATTCTGGAGAGAATCAAACACTTACACCTTAACTTTGAAAGGTTAAGGAAATCTAGGCAAGGTCATCTAGTACCAGGAGTGTAGCGAATACTCAACTGACCTAAGGTAAGTGAAGGTTATTCGTTGATTAGGGGTACCAGGAGTGGTGAAGAATACTACACAACCAGGAGTTGGTGAAACTCAACGAGGCGGTATCATGGATACCAGATTGCCTCAGGATACTAGAGTGTTGCAAATACTCAAGGAAATATCGGCAAGGATTGCTGAGTACCAAGAGTGGTGTGAATACTTAAGGAAATCTAGGCAAGAGGTGATAAGTGCCAAAAATAGTGCAAATACTCAACTGGTCTAGGGTAACTAAACTAGATGATGTTTCTCAGTTGCATTATGAGTGTTTAGGGATACCAAGAGTGGTGAATAATACTATGCAATCGTGAGTGAGTTAAACTCAAATTTTCATCATTGAATATCTAACTTAGAGGAGAACTGGACATAGCCATAATAGGTAAACCAGTATAAAACATCTTGTATATTTTAGCCTGTTGATAAACGATGTAGTATAGTTAATGTCTCTTATATTCTTTATCTCTCACAATACGTGTCATTACGTCTAAGGTCACTGCCTTATTCTAAAATGGATAAGTTGAGTTGGGCATGTAAACGATCTCTCTAAGATAGCGTTGCCTAATTAAGATCAACCAACTCACAAAGTGTTATGTATATCAGGAGGTTGAAGGGCGTTGCACCTTCATCTACAAGAAGCATTGCACTAGTACCATACGTGAGGTTGAAGGGCGTCTCGCCGGTCATGCCCTGTGGTGAGCATCAGTATTCCCAAAGTAACCTTAACCCTTCACCTTCGATCATTTGATCTTCCAAGGCGGTATATAGGGTTCAACCATCAATCCGACTACGTAACACTCTCGATAGGTGTTCTGGTGCACGTTGAACGTGCATGTGGTTCCCCTATCAGAAGGGAACTTCATCATTAACTGAGGCGTGGAGATGATCGCACCAAAAGTATTCAAGCTTGGATGCCTAATCGACACATTGTACTAGGTGTTCACCTCCACCAATAGGTACCTCACTCTCAATTCCTTCCCTTCACGCCCGATCCCTTGCTGGGTCCTTAGATCCACACAATTATGTGTGTCCACCCATTCGCCGACAAAACACACTATATGTTCGTTGTATGGTATGATTAGATATTCTAAAAGGTCCATCTTCTGGAAAGTCTTCTAGTATAGGATGTTCACCAAGCTACACTGGTTTATCACGATCTTGTGGACTCTATACCAAGCGATCTCGACCATGATGACCATGGGGTCATCTTGATCGGGATCTGACACTTTGAAGTCTTCATCCGTGAGGTGATGGGTGGCATGGAATTTGGCTTGTTATCCTCCAAGAGGAAATTAGTTCCTTTGAGATTGTGTTAATGTTATTGCCTAGGGGGCGGTCACAACTTATACTTCAATGCCTAGCTCCCTTCGACACTCGTTGCAGCGTGGACGCCAATTGGGGCTCCGCCTTCAAGGAGGGCTCCTTTCTGGCTTGTCGATTTTTATGAACCTCTGGAGATGACCCACTCGGATAAACCTGTATATCTTGTTGTGGAGGGTTGAACACTCCTCCGTTTTATGGCCTAAGTTTTAGTGATACTGACAGTGGTTTTTACCATCTGCATTCCTTGGGGTAGGTTTCCTTTTCTTGGGTAGAAGGAGGTGTGCACTCAATCACTCCTCCAGGATCCTTGCCCTTGGCGCGTTTAAGGGCGTGTATTGATGGAACTTCGACCCCCGAGGAAGATCCTTCATTCTGAAGTCTTTCACTTTATCTCTTTGTTTGCTTCTTCTCATCGCTCGCACTCACGACCTCTTGCTGCTATTTCTTGTGGAATTTCCTCATGTCCTCTACCCGCATAAACTCTATAGCTCGTTCATGTAACTCTTCCATAGTATTTGCTGGCCTCATGCAATGACTATCAGCAAACTGTCTAGCTTTTAAGGTCGTGGATGTGTGATGCAAGACAAATTCCCGGCTCACATCCTTAATTTTTCGTGCGGTCTTATTGTAATGGTCCATAAAAGCTCTTATGGACTTGTTCTTTTCCTACTTGGTGGTGACCAAGGCTAGGGCTATCAGGTTCTGGGTCTTACTGACCGCATACTGCCGACCGAACCGGGTGCAAATGGTGGAGAATTTATCCACAGAGTTAGGTGGTAGAGAGTTGAACCAACCTCCCCCCTTTGGAAATAAAGAGAAGGCTCTACACCACACATGGTTACTTGTCGTGTAAAAGGCCATCAGATTAATGAACATCCTCAAATGCTCGTCTATGTCAGTTGACCCGTCATACTTCTCGAATGTCAAGGGCATCCACCTTTTGGGAATGGACATTTCCATGATTACTAAGGTAAAATGTAACATACCGAATGTGTGACCCGTTTGTACCATGGGCACTCCTTTAGTTGCTCCCGTGCTCGCCTCATGGACCGTCTTGACTAGTCCTTCCATCTGTTTGTTTTGGTTCAACGAGCCAGGACTATCCGACATATAGTGTTGGGCCATTTGTTCATGGTGTGCGGCTACATGTTTGGCCCTCAATGCTGCTAATTTCGCCTCATGCCTCCTTTGTATGTCTTACATTTGGCGCTGCATTTTCCTTATCAGCTCCATAGGATTAATGTGTAATGTATGTCTTAATGGCCAGGTCTTTATCTTCATCACCGTTCATCGTGAATACTCGTTTGACCAAACTGGGAGGTTACTTATAGAAGGTACTTCGATGCCAAAGTCAGTGAACATTTAGAATTTATAACAATTAATGTGTATTAAATGCAATCTCCTACCTCTTTATCTTAACCCCATATTTATAGTTTTCAGAATGGACTTTGAATTAACGACGGCCTAATCATAATCCTACTGCTGGTACTCACACTTTACTCTAAACTAATTAGTGTTAGTGGTAATCTCATGGTAGTCAGACTGTTCGGCCCATCATTGATAGATGATCGTTGTTAAGACTCCGGCAAGTGTATCAAATCGTATCAAGTAATATAAAATGGTATGACCAAGTATGGTTTTCCCAAGAGACTCACGCACTAAACAATTGTGCTTTTGCTTAACCAATCAAGACTATAAGAACAATATTTTGTGGTTTTTGAATGCAAAGTGCGGAAAAATAAACATGAATGCAATTTGATCAATTGAGGCTAAACACAAAAGTGAATGGATGATGTTGATAATATGAGATGAATATGTTGTTAGGGTTTTTGATTTCACCTAATCTCTCTCATGCATAAACGAATTCATCTTCTTCATTAATGTTAATGCCACTTTCTAATTTACTTTCAACTCGATGTCTCGGTGAAGAAAGCCTACTCCTAATTACTAGTTCACAATGTCTTGTATCCCTAGCAACTAATCATGCATTACATTCGCACAGAAGGTTAGAGTCAATTGGTTCTCATATCCCTATGTCTAGGTAATATTGCTCCCGAGAGAATTTCCCCAAGTCTAGATTTCCCCGTATGTGTCCATATCGACAAAATCAAAGATCATGTAATTTAATGATTTAAACAAAGCATGAATAGAGTGTAGAGGAAAAACCCTAACAATTAATGAAAGAAAGAATATATAATAATAATCAATTCAAATACAAGAGAGTTTAGAGGTTACATCTTCCCCAATAACAAATGAAATTAGTTCTCCATCGTCATGGGGAAACTAGGTGTACAATTGAATGAGAGAGATAGAAAGCTTAGAAAGAGATGAGGAGAGCTCCCAAATCCCAAAATCTGCCCCCAAAGGGGTGAAAAACGTGTTTATGTGCTTAAGCCATCAAAAGATACATTCTCTAGGGTGTCCAAGTCTTTAAATAGGGCAGAAAAATAACAGAAAACGGGTCCAGGCCCAAAACAGATCCGCGCAAATGGCGTTCAGTGCTCAAATACCACTCAACAGTGGGTGCGACACTCAGAATAACGCTCAGCGTTGGGGCCAGGTGAAAAACAACGAAAAACTGGTCCCGAGACTGGCGCTCAGCACTCATTCTCTGCTCAGCGCTGCTTTTTCTGCACTCTGGTCAACTTTTCAGTATTCTAGTTGACTGGTTGACTTTCCTGGTCGACTAGTTGACTTTTCTGGTTGACTGGTTGACTTTTCTGCATTCTGGTTGACTTTTCTGCACTGCAACTCCTTGATACTTCAACCCTTCTTTCAAATCATTTCAAAAACCTACAAAATCAAGGGAATTTAGTAATAACATCATAAAGTATAACCTCAACTCTCTTATTCACAAAACTAAACCAAAAACATGAGTCAAAGCAAGCTTCTAAGTCATTAAGGGTGTTTTTGATATCAAAATTAAGTATAAAAATAACGATTTTTGAACCGTTATCACAACCCCAAACTTAGAACTTTGCTTGTCCTCAAGCAAACAAGATGAAACTTAGTCTTCCACAAATCATCACAATGGTTCAACTCTTTCCAAAACTTTTTCTTTCAAGACAAGTAATCACTCAAATAAGCTCATCAATAGAATTTAGTCAAGATGTACACATGCTTTGATTCACAACAACTTATCATTGTGTTCACATAATCACATAATCTCCAAAAGATGCTATTCTTATGAATGAACAATTTACTAAGCATAGATGTAATCATGAATTCATGGAATCATTCCTCATTAGATAAAGTATTTCACTCAATCACATAGGTGTTTCAAGAGGCTACTCCTTCCCTCTACTATCCACATGTCACGTAAAATAAATTGCCTTTCATTTACCACAATCAAACATTCTCACACACACATGTCATCACAAGGACTTTTCATGGCTTATAATGAGGCTGGGCTACAAGAAAAATTGGTTTTTCTAGATCACAAAATCCTTGAGTTAAGAGAGTTATTCATACATTTTCAATTCAAGCACAAACTCTCTTTCATCACCAATCTCACTCATTCCCAACTTTCCCCCTTTTTGCATTGAGCTTATCTTTCTTCATTCTATCTTTTCTATCTTTTCTACCTTTTCCATTTTTTCTATCTTTTCCATCTTTTTCATGCTTTGCTCAACACTTTAGCTCAATGCTTATCTTTTTCTTTTTCAATCTTCCCAACAACCCCAAACTTGAACCTTTATCAATACCGCACAATAATTCCAACTTAGCTCAAGGTAAAGATTTTCAAAAAGGATTTTCACATCCTGTTTAAGGCTTAGGTTCAAAAAGGGTAGAACACATTGTGCTCTTTTTAATTGGGATGAAAATTTATGCATTGGCTAAGAAAGGGCTAATAAAAAATGGCCTTGATCATATGACACAACCATGCAATTCAGTCAATCATAGAAACCTGGGCAATATCATTCATGCTTTCAAGTAGATAGCAAACATTCACAATAAAAACTCTGGAGCTTAAAACCTCACATATAAGCTCACTCAATATTCCAAACATCCCAGATAAACACCCTGCTTAACATCATAACCATAATCAGAACATCATGCATCTGTTCACATAGCTTGTGAACACCCACCTTTATACCAGCATATTGTGCACATACTCAACATTATCAAGAACAAGCATCATCAAGCAATACCCATCATGCAAATATCAATAGTCAAACCACTGCATCAGATAAAGTTTCCAACCAACGCTGGTGCAAAAAAGGGCTATAATGTCATGCGGTGAACGTCTAACCGCCCAATTCGCAACGTTAAAAATGACTGGTGGCATTACCGTAAATAAATTCAATCGTTCCACGTCCTCTATTGAAATCGTTCGTCGACTAATATTTATTAACGACAAACAAAGATCATATAGACGTAATCTAAAATGTGCTAACGTCAAACAAGGGCCAGAACGACGTAAAACAATGACCTTAGAAAAACTTCACATCATTTTGAGAAACAACTAACGTTCAATTTAAAATAAAAAAATAACGAAATAGTGGTTTGCTTCCAATAGTATCACTCTACCCACATTTGACGTCCACCATGCTAAATATTCAACGTTTTATATGACAGAAAGTGAATCCATTTTTTATTCTTTATTTCTTTTCTCTTTTAAACCAGACAGAACGTCGCCCACTTTATGGTTTCAACGTTTATAGCAATGTAGAACGTCGAACAATTTGGTGTCTGACGTGATGGTCCTTGGTGTATGAAACCTAGGTAATCACATAACTTCAGTTTTAAATAAATACAAAATTCTGTTTTAAATAATATGACGTCACAATAACAAAAGATGGACGTTGTATATTACATCTAGTAGTTATTCTTTTATTTTTCTTTTAAATCAACCAATAAAACGTCAATTTAAATTGGCTTTGATGTCAACAGTAATTATTTTAAGTAGACATCCATTCATAAAATTTCTCCTATGAACTCCATCTTTTAATTTTTTTCTTTGTGTTTTCTGTTATGTCCTTCATCTAGTAGTTATTCTTTTATTTTTCTTTTAAATCAACCCATATAACATCATTTTATACTGGCTACGATGTTTTATTATTTAGTTCCTTTTTTATTATTTTTTCTTTTTCTTTTAAAACAACTATATAACGTCGAATTCTTCTATGCATTCGACATCTACTGAGTTGTGTTTTAGTTTAGTTTTGCACGTGTTTTTCGGTAACCTGGTACCACCTTCTTCCTTTGCTAGTTTCTTCTTAAGAAAAGCTTGCGTCTTTTGCATCTCTAATGGCATTTAAACCCAAAACCGAACCTGGGTCTTACTAGGAAACTACTAAAGGGAGAAGGTACTAATACACTACCAAAAGACACGAGCAAAACTGCACCAAAACACAATGAAAACTCATTTTAATGGGTTCAAATGGAAGATAATCCATCAAAAGAGATAAAACGCATATGGAGATGCAATGCCGCATAGAAAAAAGGCGAGGAGGAAGATGATGAAGTGTGCGTAACCACGGGTTCGCGATTTCTGATTTAACAGGAAAAAAATAGTAAGAAGATAAGTGCTTTTTCAAAATCTATAGAACCCTGGAACTGCTTTTATAACTTGATGTTTCTTGATTATATGATTCAATGTTTAAGTTTCAAAAAGTTGTTCTCTACCGAATTAGTGGATCTGATTTCGGAGAGAACAACTTTTTGGAACTAAAAAATGAATCAATAACGATCAAACTGTGGAATTGTATAGAGTTAAGCATTATATTTATAGAGTCAATATTAATGCTCACAACCACTCTTGTAACAACACAAAATTAATGCTCACAACCACTCAAATGCCTTTCACGTCGAAGCCCCCTAAAGTTTGACGTTCTATGAGAATTTAAAAAGGAAAAAGAAAAAAAAGAGCGACCTTTGCCTTCTAATAACGAATAATACGTCATATGCACAAGGAATTCATTTTTTTATTAAAATAAAAAAAATATAACCAAAAAGACACTTTGGAAGTCCAAAAGAAATTGACGTCAACCTCTTCGTTTCTAGCAGCAAACTGCATTTTCCCATATATCATTTAAGTAGACTGCCTTTAATTATTGAAGCCCATATCAGCCCTTTCCCAATAGTAATTATTTAAGTAGACATCAATTTATAAAATTTCTTGTAACAACAGTTGTTTTAACTTGTAACAACTCCAAGGCCTTTCAAAACACTACAACTTCAAATCATCAAATTCATAAACTTCTTCTTTAAATTAATAGAGGACGTCGAATATTTTCAAAATGGACATGTTATTTCAGGTTAAAAAGGAAAAAGAAAAAAAGATAAAAGTAAAAAAAAGGAGATACATTTGTCGTAATTGACCTTTAATGGTCTAAAGAAAACGAAATATGGCTGGGTGTTCAAGGATGTTGACGAAACTCCTCCTACCTTCACTCCACACTCTGAGTTTGAAAGATTTGTTGGGGATCAATTTTGAAGGCTTTCAACAAGAATTTCAAATGTTGAAAATTCTTTGATCATGATTCACAACAAATTATATGAAGATAGTTTAGTTGAAACCACAACGAGTGAATCTGATGATGAAGACGACACAACAGAAGATGAGTCTATGGAGACATCTGACTCAGATTAGGAAGAAGAGTCCATTTTAGTTTATTTTTCTTAAATTAATGAAATATTTTAATATATTTTAGTATTTTTTTCTATGTTTGAACTCTGTTTGAAATTTTAGTATATACTTTTCGTGGTTATATTTTCATATTTTTCCTATATTTGGTGTTATTTTGTTTTTCTTATGTTTTTGTTTGGTTTAATAAAACCTCGGTTGGCATTGTGCATTAAATTCAATGTGATCCACGTGCAATAATAATATTGTTGGTAGCCAGTGTTTTATGTTCGTGTTCGTCTTGGGGAGGAAGGGGTTCTCGAAGCACTGTGCAGTTGAGGAAATGTCTCGTTCATCTTCGTCTTGCAAGTGTTTGGGTTCGGACTTCCAACACAGCAGTGGCAGTGTTAGGAGGTTGGGTGTAAAACCCACTTGCTTCTGTGGTCACATTGCAGTTTTACGCATTACGAGAACCCCTAAAAACAAGGGCAAAAAATTCTGGGTTGCCCTAACTTCAAGGTCAGTTTAATATAAGCATAAATGTTTGTTTATTTTTTTGGGTTTTGACGAGGGAGTGTGCCTATATTCGTTCAACAGGGTGGGGGCGAAGATTTCGTTGGCTGCAACTTCTTTCACCGGTGCAGTGAAGAAGCAATAGAAGAAGGAAATGTGTTATATGGAGAAGAAAGAAGTAGAAGTGGAAGAAATGAACAAGCATGTGGTAGTTTGATGATGATGGAACAAAGTGTGACGAAGATGGAAGAAGCTGATGATGAAAAGATAAAAATAGCTTGTTTAGAGAAAAGTGTTGTTATGTTGGAAAAGTGGTTGAAGGTGTTACTGGGGATGGTATTTGTTATATGTGTTTTTAATGTAATTGTAATATGTATGTTGATGAAACTTAGTTAATCTCTCCATACAAGTTGCTGTATTGTAATTTGGTAATGTTAAACTATGTTTTAATTATAAAGCTGAGTGATTAGTGTTTAAAACTGTGTCATTTGATTTCTTTACTTGAAATGGAAGTTTTTTTTAAATCCTTGAATCTTTTTACATCGAACTCTACAAATAAATGACGTTTTAAAAGGAGTGAAAACCAAAGAAAATAATGTTAACTTTTTATTTTGGTTTTCACCCTAAGAAATCAGATAGCTCTAAAATCTAACGGTAAAAAACAACTCCAAAACAATTTAAAAAGAGAATCATACATTGCAAAATGATGAAGTTAAACAACTTTTTTTATAAATTGATTTTACTTCTCAAAATTGTTTCAGCATTAAACATATTGTGAACCATATTTCTTTTTCCTCGACACTTCTCTTTCAGTAAGATAACTTAATCATTTATGTACTATAAAAAGCATTTTGTTCAGTTGAATGTCAAAGGGCCACCTTCATATGAACTGAGACATGAATGAGGCACTTTGACATTCCACTGAGAAAATTGCAATTTAAAGAACAGACATGTTTCAAAATCTAGAGAAAGAAAAACGCCCAGGAGATAAAAAACATGAATCCTAATATGTTCAATACGTAAACAGGACGAATGAAATAATAAGAAAAGCACATGTATATTTATAGATGAAATGATATCGTCAAACTTCCATAGAATAGTCGTGCAATATCATTTCTTCATGAAAAAAAGCAGTACATCGAGTAATTATACCAAAGTTCGACGTTCAAACATCATTAAGAGACAAAGTAAAAAATATCTTTGGATACTGATATGACCTCCTTGCAGACGAAAAATATGTCGAAGATATATGAGCCTTGACGTTAAAGTGAGAGTTTAAAAGAAAAAAAGTAAAATATAAAAAAATTGGAGCGACCATCGGTAACTTGATGAAGTTGAAACCTCGAAGTCCAATATAATTCGACGTAATATTGGTGCTTTGGAAAAGGCACACAATTAATTTTCACAGTCCATATCTAGTATGAACGTCAAATATTTTCCAAATTCGACGTTCAAACATCATTCAAAGAAAAAGTAAAAAATCTCTTTGGATACTGATATGACCTTCTTGCTACTAATATGACCTCCTTGCTGCTGACAAAAAATACGTCGAAGAACTAGGAGTTTTGACATTAAAGTTCGGGTTGAAAAGAAAAAAAGTAAAAATAAAAAAAAATGAGAGCGACCTTTGGCTTCTTGATGAAGAAGAAAATGTCAAAGACATGTAGAATTCGAAATAATATTGGTGCTCTGCTAAAACCACACAATTAATGGTGCCAAGCACTCATATACCCGTCACGTCAATGTTGCCAAATGTTGTGACGTTCTATTTCAAATATATCATCCATCGTTTAATATTGGATTAAAAGAAAAATGAAATAAAAGGGAGTAACCGAAGAAATAGGTTAACAGATTTGGATTTCATCTCAAGTTGTACCATTCGAAAACCTTCCCTAACCAAATTCATGTTAACTTTTTTCCTTTGTTTTGCCGTCATTCCTTCACTAAACGAAGACATTTCTTTGTTAACGATGAAGGCATGGTGGGAAAACAGAGGAAAATGTTAACACTTATGAATTTAAGTAGACCCTTTGAAAACCTATCCTACATAACTTCCGCAGCCAAATTCATGTTAACTTTTTCCTTTGGTTTTCCATCAATTCCTCCTCTAAACGAAGTCATTTCTTTGTTATCCATGAAGGTATGGCGAAAAACCATAGGAAAAAGTCATCTTGTATGGACGTCGAAGCCCTGCTGAGTTTGACGTTCATACATCAATCATAGAAAAATTAATATATTTTGTTTGATTCATACAATGACAAATTGAATACCTGCCCCCAAAAAATTGTGTACTTTTCAATTATCGAGGTGAGATTTGGAGGGATGGAAGTTAAAAAGTTTGATGTGCCCCTCTGTATTTATATAATTCCACTTTAAATTTTGCTAAGTTAATATAATCGATTCTAAATAATAAAGAATCGATTCAAAGTGTTATAAATTAATAAATGCAAATGAGCTTTTAATGATGATTTATGGTGACAATGTGCTTGGTTATTGATCACACGTTTGTTAAAATATTAAAAAGCATAGAAATAATGTATGAGAGAGTTCAAATTTGTTTTTCTAATAATGTTAATCATAGTATTTTATTTATATTAATAACTTATTATAACTATTAAATTTTTCAAAGTAATTTATTTGAATGTGACCAAAGTTTTGTTAAAAGAGTTCATTTCAATTTTTATCTTCAGTGTGGACTTTTTATATTTGACTTTTTATATTTGACTTTTTATCTTCGTTTCAGTTGGTCTGTTTCAAATATAAAGATCAATAAAATAATGATACATTGTATATTGTCAAAAAGTTGTTAACATATCATGGTGCTTAATAAAATTGTAGGTTGTACAATCATAACCTGGCCACAATCTAGCAGGTTGATAAGTACTGGAAGAATCGCAAAAAAGATGTACATCCTTATAAGAATCATTCTAAACCAATAACCAAAATGCAAATGCATATTATAACTTCCAAAGTGGCTACATATGTATTTGGTGCCCTACATACAGGTATAAATGTTTAAGGCACCTAAGAAACCCTAAAAGAAAGTCCAATGACATTCGGTCGACCTTCAACTTATACTTATGTTAGTTTGTCTCGACCTTTAGTCTGAATCACCCATCCTAACATTGATGTATATGGTCAACCAGTTTCGACCGTTAATCAAACTTAACCTGCCGTAATCTTCGACCAAACTCATTTTCTCTTAATTTTTGGCCGAGATAGGTCTGTCTTGACCTTTAACACAGGACGAGTCTTGTACATCGATAAAACCTGACAATTCTAGATACACATTGTCTTTTATCGATCTTTGGCTTTTGGTTTCATGCATCTCAGTTGTTAACTTGTCTCAATCTTTTCTACTAACTCTCAATTTTTGTAAACAATAATCTATCTCAATTTATCACTCAACTTAATCGTTACTGAAATTTAAAGTATTATTTTTTTAAAATCAATTAAAGTCTTTTAATATAATCATACCTATCTCTTAGTTCGAATTTAAAAAAACATTCATTTCACATAAATTTTAATCATATAATAATATTTATTATGCTTTTAATTATTATAACTAAAATTGAATTCTCATCAATTATTGTTATTATTATTATTATTAATATGAAATTAAAATAATATTTTAAAGAAATAAATTTTTATTCTCTTTAAATTTCACCGATAAATCTTTCTTATATTTTATAATATGTAAATATTACAAGATAAATTTACACAAATTCATAAAATAAAATTTAAAATAAAAATATGTAAATCTTATCTTAAAATGGTAATGGGAGGTTATGGGCGGTTTAAATGAAAAAAGGAAACAAAAGGACAGCGTAACAAGAGGTTATGGACGATTTAAATGAAAAAAACAAAATAAAAGGGCGGGAGGCTGAACAAGAAAACGTCGAATGTCAAAAATATTCGACGTATAACGTGTTTCTTTTCAATTCACTAGTGGAAAAACGTTGTTTAACGTCACCCATATGGCGTCGGTTAGCGTGTAGCCCGACGTATATGATTGTACGGTGGCATTAGTGTAAATAAGTGGTAAACTAGACGTTTGTTTGAAGGGGACTCGACGTCTATTATATAATACACGTCAGCTCTGACGTAAACAGACGTCCAATGTATGGAGGTTGGCGAGAAGACAAACTTCTCCTGGCCATTGACGTCGCTTATGCTGGGGTCCCGACGTCTACTAGGGGTGTAATTAATCCTTGCCACATCATTCCCAGACGCTTAGACGTCGCGTGGTCAATCACCGACGTCTATAGCCTATCCGGAAGGCGGGAAGACAAAATTTCTGCAAAATAGACGTCACATTTCTGGGTGCGCGATGTCTATGTGCCTGTATTTAATTATGTTCACCAAAATCTGAGGCACGCCGACGTCCGGTAGCAGTGACGGACGTCTATAGTATTATAGACGTCGGCGCCCGTTGTCAACCGTCGTCTACTTCCTTGACAGGAAATGAAACGTCAATCGGTTCAGCGCACTAGACGTCGGCCCCCCTGGACACCGACGTCTAATGGCATTCAAAAAGTCACTTTAAATGTTATCTTGGACGTCAAATTAATTAGATAACCGACGTCTCGGTGACTATAGACGTCGGTGTCCACGGGGAACCGACGCCCCATTTCATTTTAAATAAACCGCAGACCCTTCGCGGCATTGCAGTTTCTGATATCATCTTCCTCTTCTCCTTTTTCTCTTGCGGCACCTCTTCCTTTTCTCTCTTGTGGCATTGTATTGTTGTTTCTGATATATTTATCGTCTTCCTCCTCTCCTTTTTCTCTCTTGCGGAATTACATCCCAGGTGCGTGGTATTTTTTATGCTTACCGTTTAAACTTTGTTTAATCTTTCATCGATTATCTTCTGGTTCAACTTATTAAAATTTGCTTTCTTTGTGTTGTGTTTTAGTGCAGTTTTGTTCCTTTCTTGAGGTAACGTAGTAACACATTCTTCATTTGCTAGCTGCCTCCCAGAAAAAGTGGCGTCTTGTGAATTTCTTTTGGTCGTTTCAACCCAAAAACGACCCTGGGTTGCCTAGTTATCGTTTCACCGTGATTTTTCCCTCTTGCGGATGAAAATGGAACTAAGCAAGGACCCATAAGAAATTCAAAAAGACGCAAGCTTTTTTTTTTGGGGGAAACTACCAAAAGGAGATTGTGCTACTAGGCTATCCAAAGACGGGAACAAAACTGCACTAAAACACAACCACTGGATTAGACGTCGGTTAATTTGTACACCGACGTCTATAGTACCTTTTAGACGTCAGTCAGTGTCAATTTTGAAGTCTTTAGTGCCTCTTCGACGTCGGTTATTGCGCAGACCGACGTCTATATAATGTCTTTAGACGTCCTACTCCGACGTTTAGTGACGTCGGACATGTCAGTGACTGACGTCACTATAGACGTCGGTTGTTTTGTAGACGTTAAAAGCCCAAAATAACCGACGTTAAACAATGTTTTTGCACTAGTGATTTATAGGTCAAAGCCCAGTAGAATTTGACGTATCGTTTAAACCAGAGAAGTTGAGAAAGACGTTCCGAGAATTCTATTCAGACATGATTTCTTCATCGCATTAAGAAGAAAAGAGAAGGTTGCCCGAGTTACAAGAAACACAAACCCATCTAAATGGATAAGTGATGAAGAGATCCGAGTAAAGTTTTTATACTGGAGACATTTAAAAACTGTAGTTCCTCACATGTATCTCGACCTGCAATTGTTCAAGAAAGAAGGTTTCCTTTTTCAAGAATGGATTGTTGATAACTCCCTATTTTTACATATTTTTCTTTTCTAAAAATCTTTTCTTAGGGTTCTTTAGTTTCTAAATGCTTAGAATTAGGATAGTTTTAGGATTTTTCTTTAAATTTGTAGATTAGTAAAATTGTAGTTAAAAATAGGTTTTTAGTAGTATTTTTTGATATTTGAAAATAATTAGGAATTTATTTTTTTTTAGAAAATATTTTAATAAAAATCTTTTTCTTTATTTTTGAATTGTTGAATTTTTTTTTGATAGGCCTCTACATTGAAAGATTGGGCTGGTCAATGGTCAACTGTGCAAAGCTGATGGGCCATACTGGGAGCTGATTAGGCCTCTGAAATTGAGAGTTATTTGTTAGTGATTGGGCCGATTGAATGCATTGGTTTGGGCCTATGGATTAGTAATACGGTGCGTTGAGAGGCTGGAATTAAGTGGCGCTGATGCTGATTGAAATAGCAGTGGGTCGTTGCTCTGGACGCTGTTCAAAAATTGGCTGGCAGATTTGATTTAACTCTGGAATGCTAATGCAAGTAACCATCGTTGGATTGGGCCGGCACTGTTTCACTGGAATGGAATTAGCGCTGCTCTATGCTTTAAGAAGTGGGCCTCTGATGCCACTAGGAGAATTGTGCCTCAATTATTCGCTGCTGCAGATTTTATTTTTTTTACTTGAACTAGGCCATTGATGGGCCGCTGTTGCTGAAATAAGTGAGTTGCCTCTACAATCAAAATTTCCACTGTTGCTGCAGCAAGTGCTGGCTGGAATTGGGCTGCTCTATTTGGGCTTGCTCCTTTAAGTGAAACAGTGAGTTTTAGTAGCTGAAGCTGCTTGAGGGGTTCCTGGTTGGCACATTCATTTGACGCACACAAGGTCCCGAGAATTTCATTCGAGGAAAGAAGAGAAAGAACCACATGCTAGGGTTCAAAGGAGCTGAAGAAAGAAGCACGTCTTGACCGGCGAAGTTGGAGAAGATGACCCACGATCTGATCGGAACAGCGTTGGAGAGGATCGGATGGACGAGACGTGAGCTCATGAGCAAAGTTGAAGAGGTCGTCCGATTGGAGAAAGAAAGCGTCACGAATAAGTTTGTTATGTTCTCTTCGTTCATTTCTTTTTCTCTTTTCTTTGTAAGACCCTATATATAGGGGTTTCTGCACTGTAAACATAGATATACTGGGAGACTCTCGAACAGACACTCTGCAGTTTTCCATTTTAGTTTTAGATGGTTAGGGTTTTGTTTTTCGTGCTTTTGAAGCGCACATCACGATGGTGACAGCTCCCAGTGGCTCCGATTGCACCTCTGTTCGGTACTTTCTATTGTAATTCTTGGTTCTTGTTAATAAAAATTGTTTTTCATTGTCTTTGTTTTGATTTTCGTGATTCTGAGTTCGATTTTGTTCATGCAATATTTTTGTGTTCTTGTCTATTTATGCACTTGTTATGTTTTGAGAAATTGATTTGGACTCTGATTCTTTGTAATTTTATGATTCCTTTGGAATTAAATGACTCCACAACGAGCATTCTTTATCGAGATGTCTTCTCGAGTGGCCTATGTGCAGCCCCCCTCCTGAGGCGTCCAAGCGTGGGAAATCTTTCATGATCCTTCAAAACACTTGCTTTTGCAGCTTTTCCTGGGCTCCGACTCTTGGTAGTTCAGATGCTCTTCCAAAGCACGCAAATTGCCTACAAAACTTGAGGAATTAGTGATTAAAAGTCTTATGTGTAACCTAAGCTAAACTTATTCACAAAGTGAGATAAAAGAGAGGATTAATCATGTTTCAAGCTTCAAGAGAGTTGATTTGGTGAGAAAATTGCACCATAGATAATGGTAAGAATTAGCGTTATCAACAACCTCAAACTTGAAACTTTGTTTGTCCTCAAGCAAAAAAGGAACTTGGCTTAGACAAAACAACCCAACTAGAATGGTGTAGCAAATCAAGAAAACAATTTCAATTAACAAAAGCAATTCAATCATGCTTGCTCAACGTGGAAAGACCAATCAAGAGATTATGAGGTTATTGCAATACAAGCTTTAACTATGGTGCTCATAGGAAAAAGATTACAAGACAGATGCAAAGGCTTTATAAGGGATCAACAGACATGGAAAAATGTTTTCTTTAAATGGATGGAACATTTCCTCACCAAAGAAAGTGTTTCACTCAAGTTCAATGGTGTATAAGGATGTGTGTCTTCACTCTACCATCACAATGTCACACAAATCAACTTTGCCTTTCATTTCAACCAATATCAAACACATTCACAAGCATGTTATCATCACAAGGACTTTTGAGGCTTGTATTATGGCTGAGCTAAGAAGAAAAACTGGTTTTTCTAGATACAAAACACCTTGATTCAAGAGAGCAGGCAAATCAAAACATGATAACATAATTCTCTTTTGCTTCAAAACAAATGGAACCAATTACCAAATCATTTTCCAGCTTTTATTCTTTGAATTCTTTTTCTTGATCTTGTTCTTCTTTCCTCTTTTTCTTTTCTCTCTTGTTTCTTTTTGTTTTTCTCAATGCTTCCTTTTAACATGATTTCCTAAACTACCCCAAACTTAAACCATTCTCCTATACCAGAAATGAAAGCTCTACTAAACTCATAAGGAGGTCAATGATTTTCACATCAAGCTCAAGGTTCAAGGAATGAGAAGGTTTTTCTTTTTGGTTCAAAAGTTTTGCATTGGCTTTTGGGCTCAAAAATGTAGAAGAGGTAGAAGAATAAGATGGACTTGATCATATGTAACAAGTAAGCAAATGATTCAAACAGAGAAATTCAGGCAAAATCAACCGTGATACCAAAGTGATAGCCTTCAACAAGAAATTTGGGGCATAACATCTCACAGGTTAACTCAGGGTTCCAAAATCTATCAAACAAAATGCCAAGAATATTGACCACAATCAAAACCAATCATCTATTCAAAAAAAATATGAACAACCACCATCTATGCTTAAAAGCTCAACCAACTTCAGCTCAACAAATTTTCACAATCAATCACAAAGAATAAGAGCAATCACAAGAGATTTTAATTCAAACAAAGCCCAAAACATAATTACTTGAGACCAAACCATTGCAAAAGAACTATCTAGTTAGCCAAGTTCAAAATTAAAAGCAACAATTAAGTAGAATTAGAACAATTGAAAGCCAAAAAAAAACTAGAAATTAAAACTGAAAAACAACACTTTGCAACTCCAGCAGCTCCCATGGAACACTAACTTCACTTTTCATCTGTAACATTTTCCGCCTCCTAGTAGCTTACACTCCGCAACTACTCCACCTCCCCCATCAGTAGGGGCCTGGCCCCCAGGCCATGCTACACGAGCAGCAAAATCTTAAAGTCATAGGGTGCTCAGCTCACGCATGCCTCAAAGGTTGACCAACGGTGATTTTGACACTTTCAAAGTCCTAAGGAAGATGTTATCCTGCACAAAGTAAGCTTAAACTAGAATTATCATACCATATTCAACAACTAAAGACAAAGGTCCAAAAACACACTAAAATATACTAAGACAAACAAAGACACATGAACATACACCAATCACTCTAAAAAAATAGACTAAACATATACAACACAAACTTACACACTCAAAGATAATCAAATTGAAACACGCACCACAAAAACACATTTAATAACTCAACATACAAGAACAAAAGTACATAAACATAGAAGGAAGGTTTAAAATTAAGCCTCCCAAAGGCACAACAACAGAAAAAAAAATTTAAAAACACATCAAAAGGAGTGTGTGAAAGAGCGCAAAGCAAGGGAAAACACAGAATCAACAAACAAAAACTACGTGCAGAACCAGTCTTGTGGGGCTGAGCACCCCTGGTGCAGCGGGGCTGAGCGCCACTCAGTCAATTGGGTGCAGAAGGGCCACTGGTCAGCTCGCACTGAGCGCCCCTGGTGCAAGGGGGCTGATCGCCATACCAGATTTATGCACCATGCAGATTTTTGCGAAAATGGCCACTTACCATGTGATTTTTGGTTCCAGACTTTCATTCAATGCACTCACAAACCAAACAAGGTAAAACTAACTTAATACACTTGTGCAAACCATAAAACCAACATTACAACTCAAAAATCACAAAAATGTAACACAACACAAACATGCAAAACATAAGTTACTAATTCAAATGACATAAAAATCACACAAACACAAGTAAAAAGGGTAATGAAACTGGGTTGCCTCCCAAAAGCGCTTGTTTAACGTCATTAGCTTGACGGATTACTCAACGAAGTGTGAATTGTTGGTGTGCTCCTTTCACCAAATTTTCTCTAATCACTTTCTAGCCACCAAATCAACTCTCCAAGCATAAGAATCTTCATTTTAGCCCTTCCACTAGTGTAAAAATGCTATTTAACGTCACTCCTTAAACGTCGTTTAAGAGTAAGCACGACATATATTGATGACTGGTGGCATTTTCGTAAATAAGTTGGCAATATAGACGTCAGTTAGAAGGTGCCTCGACGTCTATAATATTTTAGACGTCGAGGCCCCTCCTAACTGACGTCTATATGTCTGACAGGTGGGTTAAAAGTCATTTCTTTCAGTCTTATAAACGTCAGTTAGGAGGGGTCCTGACGTTTATATGGTGGAAATTAATGGCTATTTACCTACCTGTCAAACATATAGACGTCAGTTGGAAGAGCCCCGACGTCTAAAATATTATAGACGTCTGTTATTTGGGCAACCGACGTCTAAACCCTAAACCCATAAATTTAAAAAGTCACTTTTTGAGTTCATTTAGACGTCTGATCCCGCCACTCCGACTTCTAAAGCCCTTTAGACGTCTGTTATTATGGGAACCGACGTCTAAACCCTAAACCCTGAAATTTAAAAAGTCACTTTTTGACTCCATTTAGACATTTGTTATGGCGGGAACCGACTTCTAAAGCCGTTTAGACGGCTGTTATGGGGGGAACCGACTTCTACATGTCTGCATTAAAGCACTACGAACGTGAGGCAGCAGTTACGCGCACTCATTGTTCATCATCGTCCTCGCATTTTCTCTCCACGGGCTACGTTTTTCAGGTTCGTTTTCTCACTTTTGCACCGTTTAAAATTAATTTTACTCCGATTACATTACTATTTGATGAATTATCTTTCATTTCAACCGATTAAAATGCGTTTTTGTTGAGTTTTGTTCAGTTTTGCTCGTGTCCTTGGGCAGCGTTCTTGGAAGGCGATTTCTTGCATTTTGCACTCCTCTAATTCCCTCCACTACATTATTAAAACCATCCAATACAAAAAAAAAACGTACAATCCATGCTCCTCAACTAAAATATAAAGTTGTAAACTCGAATCACCATAAGCCAGGAGCAACTCGAGATGCCTCAAGCAGAGAAAGATCCTATCAAATACGGTGACATTTTAGAAGTTTGACCTATAGATTCCGACGTCTATATAGACGTCTGACCTATATAGTCTGACGTCTACATAGACGTCGGTCATATCCTGACTGATGTGTAATTAACGTCACTCGAATAGACGTCGGTTCCATATGTGATGTTAAAAGCCCAAAATAACCGACGTTAAACAGCGTTTTTCCACTAGTGTTCCACTACCTTGACATCTTCAAACACTCAATCCTTTTGATCAACTTTGGCTTGCAAGGCTTGAGTTCTTTGTCTCTCATCAAAGGGTGGTGGACTAGTCTATCTCTTTTGCTTCTCCCTTTCTTCTTCTTTTTTCACTTAGCACTTGGAGCATCTTCAAGGAAGGGAGAATTTGGGGCAGCTTGCGATGCTCAAGCTAGTTGTCTCCATGTGTCCTATAATTCCTTCAATCTCAGGGTCTACATGATGCTTTTGGGGCTGCAGTCCTCCTTGTATGAACATCCCCCTCATACACTTAGACATAACTAAACTAAAGCCAACAATTAGCCCCATTAAAAGTGAAAATCTATTTACAACAAAAGAGTTAGTTCTATATACAAAATCAAGTCTACACAAGTTATAAACCTCATAAAAGAATAGTATTGACACGAGTCCCCAGTAACGGCGCCAAAAACTTGATAAGACCTCGACAAGCGTACTGAATCGTTTCAAGTAATAAACCGTGGTAAGACCAGGTATCGTTTTCCCAAGAGACTCGTAATACTAGAGAATTGTGCGATTAACAACTCATCTAGACTCAAGAACATAACATTCATTTAAGAATATGTGCAAAAAGATAAATTCACAAATAATTACAAGGTTGGACTTTGGTGTTTGAAGAAACTTGAAAAATGGAAAAGACTAGAAATGGTATGAAATGACAATGTTAAGGTTAGTCTTCACCAATTCACTCTTGTGTATACCCAATTTCATCTCCTCTCCATCAATTTACTAAAGTTAATCCACTAAAAGACTGGTGGGTGTCGTGGCCCACACAAATTTGATTGCATATGAGAAATGCAGTATAGCTAGGAAATGACTCCTAGGTCGTCTCTCAAGGACCAATTTTGCGGTTCAGAATTTAGTCAGACACGAAGGGGGGGGGTTTGTGAAAATGGTTTGCGTTGAACACGGACATAATCAAAATACGACGAATATAGAAATTCAACTATTGAAACGCATACAGAGACGTAAAAACACGGAATCAAACAGGGAGAGTAAACAGTCGGTCATTAACTTAATTACAATGTTTCCCATCACCGATTAACAAAATAAAGTCGCTACTCAAACCTCTAATCCAACAGACTTGACCGACTAAGCTAAGGTTAATCCTGTTTTCATAAAAGCGAACTAAGCGAACGCAGTGTCAATGTCAAATCCGATTTACACCATACAGTTTCATCAACTAAGCGAAGATGTCACACCAATTAGGCAACTAAGCGTATACCCAATTGTAGGTGCAAATACAAATATCACATTAACAAAGGTCAGAACAACAAATATAGTTACGGTACAAAAATCTCAGGGAAACATTACAATATAACTAATTCCCAACTGAATTAATTTACGCTACCATGATAATTAAATTATCTCTACCACAATTATTAGACAACATTAAAATAAATTAAAATACTAGACACCAACACTGATACAATTAACTATCTAACACAGTTAAATTTATTTAAATGCAACACTAAATTAAAGACATGAAAAACAACTTCATCTACCAAATAATTTTTAAATTGCAAATGGCCCACCAATACCCCTCTTGGCCGTGAGGTTGGAATGCCTCTTCCTTCAATAGACAATTTAATATAGCACAAAGAAAACTCTTGGACATGAGATTGCAGCACACCACACACGTTAATTCACCTTTTCTTTCTTCAATAAACATTTCAACTTGGTCCCATGTGTTTCATTTACAAGAAAAGAAACATGCTTTCCACATCACCTATGAAACTATGCTCACTTTCTCTCCATGACAAGGGATGACCGTCCACCCTCCACCACACAAGGACAAAAGTGGTTTTGGATATTTTGATACAAGAAAATGGAAATTCTTCTTTCAATGCCACATGTGCAAGGTCAACTATAATAAAATGAACAAAGGTGTTCTCTTTCTTCTAGCAATTCTCGGCAATTGCTTCCTAATACCATAAACTACACTTCTTCTTTTCTCAAACATAAAAAGCTTTTCTGACCCTCTCATTCTACCGAGAATACACCAAAGAAACCAAAGTAAAAATTGCAAATTAACATAAAAACAATAAACCTAAAGTTCTACTTATTAACCCAACTTCAACACTACCATTTCTTCAAGTTTCTTTGCAAAAACGAAAATAATACTTAAGCCATCACTCCAGCTCTGTCCAGCCACCATAACAACACAAAGATCTGGTCCCATCCTTGCTTCAAACATCAAAACCGAAAATCAAGAAGAAAGAGCCCAAACCACAACACCCACACATCAAGTTAAGCTCTATTCAACCCAAAACTCACATAGAACTCCATTTTTATCATCCAATCCAAGAAAACCAAAGTAAATACGAAAATATGGCAGCAAAGAAGGAGAAAAAAACGAAAATATAAAGTTACTCAAACCCAACAACCACCATGGAAATGCAAGACAAGCTCCAAAGCTCAAGCTTCATACATCAAGAACAAGCAATTGAAAGTAGAAATGAATGGTTTTTCACCACCAATGAGCTAAGACAACCAAGAGTAAGTTAAGAGAAGAAGAAAATCTGCATCTTATTTATTGAAATGACCAAAATCCAAAGCACCAAGCAAGCTCCCATGAGAGCATGTCCATACATGAAAAACTTAGGAAAGAAAAGTTGAAAACCATGAGAATGAAGTGTAAAAGAAAATGAAATGTGAAGTCCCCCTCTACTTGCAAGGTTCGGCCTCCTTTTATGCATGCCACCTCTTTGCAATTGAATTTTTTAATTTCTCAATCACCGTACCCTCCACTTTTCCAAGCAAATAAATTCAACGTTTTTGACAGCAGATTGAAATGTTGCTTCCTCTAAAATAATACAATGTGGGCCACGACATGTTTCTATGTTTTTTTTATTTCTAGAACCCATGTCTCCAAATTGCAGCATTTCTTACATGGATGTGAGAGCTGGACGGTTGATTTCCTGCAAAGGTGGGCTGCACCTCTTTCTTTAATTAAAATATATGCATGTGGTTGACAAAATGTGGACCATGGCACCGCATTTGCACCAATCCAAGTGTTGCTATTTTTCTTTGCCTTTGAAGACAACATTTCTTTTCTTTTTTTTATCAAATAAAAAAAACAAGCTTCTCCAAATTCCACCCATCACGTGAAAACACCCTTTGCCATGTGGGACATAATGAAGTTGCAACATTTTTTTTCAAGCCGTGGAAATGTGAGAGCTTTTCTCCAATAACCTCCAAATGTCTCAAATTGTATCTCCAAAATTTTCCCTACAACTAATAATGCAAATAATTAGCTCAGAATATTTAAATTAATTAAGATAAGGATTTCCGATCAAATTAAGCACAATTAGCAGAAACGGGAAAATACCGGACAATTAAACACAATTCCCTGATTAATTCTAGCACAATAAACCAAGTGAAATAAATAAAATACTGACTCATCAAAATAGACCACACTTAGTCTTTTGCACTCCTGGGCAAAATCAATACGCAAATCAAGGAACAGTTCTACGGACATCAGGAAAGAGACAGACTCAACATACGGAAAACAAAGACTCACAAGGACAGAACAGAGTTGTACAATTGTCAAGAAATCCGAACAATGAAAGGAAGTGGAAAGAATCCCACACAGAGTCAGGGGAAGCAGATACTCAAGAAATCATCCAAGCAGTTTAGAACATGGAAAAACAGTCAATCAGTTCAAGAGATGAATCAAAAGCAACAAAGCCTCACAGATGCACACAATCAGTGTTTCTCTCAAGTGTTTAAGGTAAATCAATGTCACTCAATGCACTCAAGAAAGCAAACACAAATAGACTTGGTAAGCCTCTAATATCAACACTCAAGCACATACGCATGTTCAAATCAAAAGGTCTTTTCATGGTTGTAATGGGGCTAAGGACAAGGAAGGATACATCTGGATAAGAAGTTATAAACCATAAGAAATAGAGGAGCAATGGGGAACAAGTGTAAACACATTCAAATAACACCCACAACCTTTAATTCAATCCTTTTCTTGACTCTATTATTCACAATTTTTTTTTTAATTTTTTTATTATCTTGTCTCTTTTTCTTTTCTCTCTAATCAGAACACAACTCTAAGAGACAAGATATACAACATATTTACAAAAATAAAAACAAGAAAAGGAACCAACTAGCCAATTTATCTGTATCTCCAGGGAGACCACACTTGTTCCTAAAATATTTCCAAAGCTTCAAAATTCTCTAAGGTTATGGTAATCATGGTTTTTCACTTAAGGGTAATTAATGAGCTTGAAAACAAAGAACAGGGGAAAGTATAGGCTCAAATGGGTTATCAAAGGATAAAAACCGGGTAGGTTCATCTGGCTAGAGAGGCTCAATAACAAAATGCCTTTATCACTTTCAAACATGCGCATGAATCAAGAGTTATCAATAGAGTCAAGCCAAGGTATAAGTGTGAGCAATCAAGAGACATATCACACACAAGAAAGATCATCAAATGGCTCAAATCTCACACAGGTAATACGATCACAATCAATTCAACTCTCAAACATCATGATCATCTTCCAAGCGAAGAAAAACAAGGAATCCAATAAATCAGAGTATCAATGAAGTGAAGGAAAATTGACAACCTAATCACAGTCCAGAATTCACGAAAAACATGCAAAACTGTACACAAGACACAACAAACTACATAAAAACCTCAACATAAACAAAGAAACAACCTCCCCTAATAAAATAGACCACACTTAAACGACACAATGTCCTCAGTGTGTCATAATCAGCAGATCAACAATCAGAACAGTCAGCAGATATAGACAAAGTGCAATAAAAGTGAGGATAGAAGGAGAGAAGAAACTCCCTGAGTCAGATGGGAGGGTAGGTGGGGTGGACCAAAGACGTCTCCTCCACCACTGCATCCAACAAAGAAGGATTGCTGAGGAAAGGCTTCAGTCTGTGCTCGTTCACCTTGAAGCTTTTAGCTGTGGAAGGACTTTGAATTTCAACTGCACCATAAGCATAAACATTAGTCACAACAAAAGGTCCAATCCACTTTGATCTCAACTTACCACCCATGAGGCCGAGCCTAGAGTTGTACAATAAAACCTGTTGGCCAACCTCGAAGTCCTTTCTAACAATGGAATTATCATGGAATCTCTTTGTTCTCTCCTTATAGAACTTCGAGTTCTCATAGGCTTCCAGTCGGATCTCATCCAATTCATTCAGTTGCAACTTCCTTTCCTCTCCAGCTTGGTCAATGGAGAAGTTGCAACTCTTCACAGCCCAGTATGCCCGATGCTCAATTTCAACTGGAAGATGACATGCTTTTCCAAAGACAACCCGATAAGGAGACATCCCTATGGGTGCTTTGTAGGTAGTCCTGTGGGCCCAAAGAGCATCGTCCAACCTATTACTCCAATCTTTCCTGTTGGGCTGGACAATCTTCTCCAAAATTCTCTTAATCTCCCTATTAGAGATCTCGGCTTGCCCATTTGTTTGGGGGTGATATGGTGTAGAAACTCGGTGTGTCACCCCATATTTCTTGAGCAAAGCCTGCATGGATCTGTTACAAAAATGGGTTCCCTGATCACTAACAATTGCTCTAGGCACTCCAAACCTACAAAAAAGGTGAGATCTAACAAAATTTACAACAACCCGAGCATCATTATGTTACGAATGAGGAGCATTGGTAAATCCTGAAGAAATTAGTTTTGATGATGCTACAAGAAGTTTCACTTGAAGAAATGTTTAAAAGCACTTTTGTAGAATATAAGTGTAATAGGAAAGTCTTTAAATTTTGTAAAAACCTGTATTTTTACTGAAATAATCGATTATGAGAAGCAACAATCAATTATCATGAGTCTTTCAGGGATAATTGATTATCACTTACAAATAATCGATTATCACATTTTGAAAATCTTTTAACGGACTTGAATAATCGATTATCACTTACAATAATCAATTATCAGTGGCAGTTGGGACTTGACTGTTGATATTCAGGGTATTTGGCTATATATTGGACTTCTGATATTTTCAGAAGTAACGTTTTTGAACAGAAGCTTAGCAGAATACTGTTTGACAGAGGAAGTTCTCAGAAGCTATAGTTCAAAGTTCCCTTGCTTGATCTCGTGAACAGGAGAGGCTCGCGTTTCGTGTGTCGATAGTCGGAGCAAGCTCTCTTCGAGTTAGCAAGGTTCTCTGCCTGGTCTCGTGAAAAGGAGAAGCTCGCGAATCGTTGGTCGATTGCCGGAGCAGTTCTCTTCGAGTTGGCAGAGTGTTCTTCTTCCGGTTCGTTCGTCGAAGGAAGGTTTATTTTATCAATTGTTATTCATTATATTTGTAATCTGTGAAACAAATTTGTAGTGGAACTGTTAATCACTTTTATAGTGATTAACAACTGGACGTAGATTCTGTTGAATCGAACCAGTATAAAAATTACTCGTGTGATTTTCTATTCCCTACACTCTTTATCTTTTACGTATATCAACTGTTCGACAAATTTTCTGAAAGAAAATTGTTTTTCTAAAAAGGACCAAATTGATTTTAAAAAGGTGACCGAACACGCTTTCCGCTTACTCTAAGTTTTATTCCGCTGCGCTTTACTCTTCAAATCATACCATTTCTGGTACCAACACATTAGTCCTGGTAGCTTTAGCTTCCACCCATTTTGAAACATAATCCACAGCAAGGAGAATATAAGAGAAACCAAAAGAAACAAGAAAAGGACCCATAAAGTCTATACCCCAGACATCAAACACCTCACAGAACAACATAGGTTGTTGAGGCATCTCTTGTCTCCGTGAATTTGATCCTCCTGCTCTCTGACAAGGTTCACAGGTGTTGCAAATCCTCTCTGCATCTTTGAAGATGGAAGGCCAATAGAAACCGCAGTCTAGCACTCTGCGAGCTGTTCTCTGTATCCCAAGATGACCACCAGGTGAGGAGGCATGGCAAAACTGTAGGACTGAGTCAATCTCATGCTCCGGAATGCATCTCCTAGTAACCTGGTCACTACACAACTTCCACAGATATGGGTCATCCCAAATAAAATATTTAGCATCACTCTTAATTTTAGAAATTTGAGCACGTGATGCTAAGGGAGGAAAAACAGAAGCAACCAAATAATTTACAATGTGTGCAAACCAAGGAGTAGGGTGAGTATATGAAATCATCAACAAACTCTCATCAGGAAAGTCATCCTGGATGGGCAAAACATCAGCTTCTCTCTCAGCTCCCTCAATCCTGCTGAGATGGTCTGCAACCAAATTTTGTGCTCCACTCCGGTCTTTGATTTGCAAGTCAAACTCTTGGAGTAGTAGCATCCACCTGATCAATCTTGGCTTTGACTCAGCCTTTTTTAAAAGAAACTTAAGAGCTGCATGGTCAGTGTACACAATAACAGGAGATCCAAGCAAATATGATCTAAACTTATCGAGGGCAAAAACAATTGCCAACAATTCTTTTTCAGTTGTGGTGTAATTTGCTTGGGCAGCATCTAAAGTGCGTGAAGCATAGTAGATTACTCTCGGCAGTTTGTCAATTTTCTATGTCAAGACAGCCCCCAATGCATAGTTAGACGCATCACACATAAGCTCAAATGGGGCTGTCCAATCCGGTGCCTGAATGATCGGAGTGGTGGTCAAAGCTTCCTTCAGGCAATCAAACGCCTGCTTGCAGCTATCATCACAATTAAAGTCAATATCCTTCTGTAACAGTCTGGACAAGGGAAGCGCCTTCTTGCTGAAATCCTTGATGAAGCGCCTGTAGAAACCTGCATGTCCAAGAAAAGATCGAACCTCTCGCACGCAAGAGAGGTAAGGCAACTGCGAAATCACAGATATCTTAGCAGGGTCCACCTCTACTCCCTTGCTAGAAATGATATGCCCTAGAACCAAGCCTTGTTCAACCATGAAGTGACATTTCTCAAAATTGAGAACAAGGTTTGTTTCTATGCATCTTTTCAACACTTTTTCCAGACTATCTAAGCATGCATCAAATGAGGATCCATACACAGTAAAATCATCCATAAACACCTCTATACAATTTTCAAGAAAGTCGCTAAAAATGCTAAGCATGCACCGCTGGAAGGTACCAGGGGCGTTGCATAGGCCAAAGGGCATCCTCCTATAGGCAAAAGTGCCAAAGGGGCAGGTGAATGTGGTTTTGTCTTGATCCTCAGGAGCAATATTTATTTGGAAATAACCAGAAAAACCATCAAGAAAACAATAATGAGATTTACCTGCCAGGCGCTCTAGCATCTAATCAATGAATGGCAGGGGGAAATGATCTTTCCTGGTTGCTTGATTCAACCTCCTATAGTCGATGCAGACTCTCCAGCTGTTCTGCACTCTTGTGGGAATCAGCTCATCCCTCTCATTTTTCACAACAGTGAGGCCAGTCTTCTTGGGTACAACATGGATGGGGCTCACCCACTGACTGTCTGAAATAGGATAGATGATTCCAGCTTGCAAAAGCTTTGTCACCTCCTTCTTAATCACGTCCATGATCACGGGGTTTTGCCTTCTTTGTGGCTGTCTTACTGGTTTTGCTCCATCTTCCAACAGAATCCTATGCATGCATGTGGATGGGCTAATACCAGGGATGTCTGCCAAACTCTAACCTATGGCTTTCTTATGCGCCCTCAACACTCCAAGCAACCTCTCCTCTTGAACAGAATCAAGGGAGGTGGAAATTATGACCGGTTTTCTCTCATCATCCTCCAAGTATACGTACTTGAGGTTTTCTGGAAGTTGTTTCAGCTCAAGAGTGGGTTCCTGCAAGTCAGATTCAAGTGTACTTCCTGCAACCTGGTTAATGCATTCTGACTCTAAAGAATGAATAGGTAAAGGCAGAAAACCCATCTCATTACAATCCAAATCAATATTCATCACAGGTATATCAACAACATCATCAATAGAATTCAAATGATCAAAAACACGCATATCATCAATACCCTGGACATCACAGTTCTCATCATCATCAAATTCAACAACATTTCCAGTTCCTGATTCAAACCCAGATGCTATGCATGAATGTACAGAAGATAGAAAAGAATGCTTCTTCTCATGCATAGAATTAAAATCATCAATAATGAACTCATCAATAATGTCATCCAATGTATCAATCTTAAACACAGAATGGTCCTCAGTTGGAAATTTCATGGCATCAAGGATATTAAAATGTACAACAATATCAGCAAATTCCATAGACAGTGTTCCAGCATACACATCAATCTTGGTTCGGGCAGTTTTCAAGAATGGCCTACCAAGGATAATGGGAGCGGATCCATGAGAGAATCCCTCCTCCATCTCCAAAACATAAAAGTCTGCAGGAAAAATAAGTTCACCAACCCTAACCAAGACATCCTCTATGTAACCTGTTGGGTGGGTAACACTCCTATTGGCCAACTGAATGACCATACCCGTAGGCTGTAATGGACCAAGAGACAGAGATTTATAAATAGACAATGGCATGACATTTATAGATGCACCTAGATCAAGCATAGCATTTTCAAATTTACTGTTCCCAATCACACAAGGAATGCAAAACGTACCTGGGTCCTTGCACTTTTTAGGAATCTGCGGGACTGACTTACCAATAAGAGCTGATACATTCCTCCCCATGCTGATTCGTTCATAGCCCTTCATCTTCCTCTTGTGTGTGCACAACTCCTTCAAGAATTTGGCATATTTTGGTATCTGCTTGATGGCATCGAGTAGAGGTATGTTCACCTCTACCTTCCTAAAGGTTTCTAGAATTTCCCTATCCACCTCTTCCATCTTTTTGCTAGGAAGTGCCCGTGAAGGGAATGGAAGAAGGATAGGTCTATCAACCAATGGAGAAGGCGTGGCAACGGGTGTGGTGGAAGAAGGAGAAGATCCACCTGAAGAGGAACCACCGGCTGGAGAAGAAGATTCACCCTTCTCAAACGTCCTGCGTGGACCAGACTGGTCCTCTGTCCTATGAGAAGCCGCAGGCGTGGGTATAGGTGTAGGAGTCAGTTCTGAAGGCACAACAATCTGCTTCCCTGATCTGAGGGTTATGGCACTCACATTCTTTGGGTTCTGTACAGTCTGAGATGGTAACTTATGAGAATTTTGAGACTGCGCCTGGTTCATCTGAGTAGCCATCTGACCCATCTGGTTAATGAGACTCTGTATGGAAGCTCTAGTTTCCTGCTGAAACTGTAGGTTTTGCATAGTCATCTGTTTCACTAACTCTTCCAATGAAGGCTCAGAAGAAGTAGAAGGTTGGGCAGTTGGTTGGGCAGGTGCCTCTTGCTGTTGTTGTTGTTGTTGCCTTTGATTTTGTTGCATAGGTGGAGGCACATATCTGTTATGTCCTCCAGCATTCTGGAAAAGTGGTGCCTGCTGCTGATGCTGTGGCGCATTATTCCATCTCAGATTAGGGTGATTTCGCCACCCTGGGTTGTACCTGTTGCTCGACAAGTCATAATTTTGCTGCTGTGGCTGCCTGTTATTGTAGATGTTAGTAGCATAAGCCTGAGGCGCATCAGAGGCAGCTGAGTGCTGTAAAGTAGGACAAGTATCTGTGTAGTGGTCACCAGAAGTACAAATAGCACATAGTCGTGCAACAGATGCGGATGAAGCTGTAGGTTTCTGGTTAGTTGCCAACTGGGTCACTATCTTCATAAGAGAGTCAAGCTTGCCCTCCAATTTTCTTTCAACAGATGATAAAGACTGGGCGTCAACATCATGTACGCCCCTCACCACAATGGCATCACTTCTGGTGCTAAACTGCTGGGATTTGGAGGCCATCTTCTCAATCAATTGCCTTGCCTCAGCAGGTGTGGTGTCTCCAAGAGCTCCACCATTGGCAGCATCAATCATGCCCCTATCCAAGTTGTTGAGGCCTTCATAGAAATACTGAAGAAGGAGTTGGTCCGGTATTTGATGGTGAGGACAGCTTGCACAAAGTGTCTTGAATCTCTCCCAATACTCATATAAGCTCTCTCCACCAAGCTGCCTAATCCCAGATATGTCTTTTCTGATAGCTGTCGTCCGGGATGCTGGAAAAAATTTCTCCAAGAACAACCTCTTCAGATCATCCCAGCTAGTGACGGATCTAGGCGCTAAACCGTACAACCAATCCTTAGCAGCACTTTCCAATGAATGAGGGAATGCCTTCAAGAATATGTGATCTTCTGGAACATCAGGCGGTTTCATAGTGGAACAGACAATGTGGAATTCCTTCAGATGCTTATGCGGACTCTCACCTGCAAGTCCATGAAACTTGGGCAACAAATGGATCAGTCCAGTCTTGAGAACATATGGAACGTCCTCATCAGGATATTGGATGCACAAACTTTCAATATCAAAATCAGGTGCAGCCATCTCCCTAAAAGTCCTCTCACGAGGTGGAGGTTGTGCCATATTGTTCTAAGTGTGAAAAATTACATAATCAAAATCAGAATCAGGTGCAGATGCAACAGATGCAGTAGATGCAGTATGCACAGTATCAAGTGGAATTGACTCAAAAACACACTCTAAAGACAAATTCCTAGAATGCCTAGCTAACCTATGAAACGTCCTATCAGTCTCAGGATCAAAGGGTGGTATGGGTCCAGGATTTCCTCTAGTCATGCACTAAATCACAACACCCTAGAATCAGGAATCAATAGCACAAAAATTTCAAACCACAGAAAACAACACAACTCAAACAAACACAAACACAACACAAGACTTAAAACTGAACCGTTGGTCCCCGGCAACGGCGCCAAAATTTGGTGGGTGTCGTGGCCCACACAAATTTGATTGCATATGAGAAATGCAGTATAGCTAGGAAATGACTCCTAGGTCGTCTCTCAAGGACCAATTTTGCGGTTCAGAATTTAGTCAGACACGAAGGAGGGGTTGTGAAAATGGTTTGCGTTGAACACGGACATAATCAAAATACGACGAATATAGAAATTCAACTATTGAAACGCATACAGAGACGTAAAAACACGGAATCAAACAGGGAGAGTAAACAGTCGGTCATTAACTTAATTACAATGTTTCCCATCACCGATTAACAAAATAAAGTCGCTACTCAAACCTCTAATCCAACAGACTTGACCGACTAAGCTAAGGTTAATCCTGTTTTCATAAAAGCGAACTAAGCGAACGCAGTGTCAATGTCAAATCCGATTTACACCATACAGTTTCATCAACTAAGCGAAGATGTCACACCAATTAGGCAACTAAGCGTATACCCAATTGCAGGTGCAAATACAAATATCACATTAACAAAGGTCAGAACAACAAATATAGTTACGGTACAGAAATCTCAGGGAAACATTACAATATAGCTAATGACCAACTGAATTAATTTACGCTACCATGATAATTAAATTATCTCTACCACAATTATTAGACAACATTAAAATAAATTAAAATACTAGACACCAACACTGATACAATTAACTATCTAACACAGTTAAATTTATTTAAATGCAACACTAAATTAAAGACATGAAAAACAACTTAACTTATTTTGTAACTAATTGAAAACAAAAGAAATAAACTAGAACTTTTCTTAGTAATTCACGGGAGTTTCAAGTAATATTCATCTACCAAATAATTTTTAAATTGCAAATGGCCCACCAATACCCCTCTTGGCCGTGAGGTTGGAATGCCTCTTCCTTCAATAAACAATTTAATATAGCACAAAGAAAACTCTTGGACATGAGATTGCAGCACACCACACACGTTAATTCACCTTTTCTTTCTTCAATAAACATTTCAACTTGGTCCCATGTGTTTCATTTACAAGAAAAGAAACATGCTTTCCACATCACCTATGAAACTATGCTCACTTTCTCTCCATGACAAGGGATGACCGTCCACCCTCCACCACACAAGGACAAAAGTGGTTTTGGATATTTTGATACAAGAAAATGGAAATTCTTCTTTCAATGCCACATGTGCAAGGTCAACTATAATAAAATGAACAAAGGTGTTCTCTTTCTTCTAGCAATTCTCGGCAATTGCTTCCTAATACCATAAACTACACTTCTTCTTTTCTCAAACATAAAAAGCTTTTCTCACCCTCTCATTCTACCGAGAATACACAAAAGAAACCAAAGTAAAAATTGCAAATTAACATAAAAACAATAAACCCAAAGTTCTACTTATTAACCCAACTTCAACACTACCATTTCTTCAAGTTTCTTTGCAAAAACGAAAATAATACTTAAGCCATCACTCCAGCTCTGTCCAGCCACCATAACAACACAAAGATCTGGTCCCATCCTTGCTTCAAACATCAAAACCGAAAATCAAGAAGAAAGAGCCCAAACCACAGCACTCACACATCAAGTTAAGCTCTATTCAACCCAAAACTCACATAGAACTCCATTTTTATCATCCAATCCAAGAAAACCAAAGTAAATACGAAAATATGGCAGCAAAGAAGGAGAAAAAAACGAAAATATAAAGTTACTCAAACCCAACAACCACCATGGAAATGCAAGACAAGCTCTAAAGCTCAAGCTTCATACATCAAGAACAAGCAATTGAAAGTAGAAATGAATGGTTTTTCACCACCAATGAGCTAAGACAACCAAGAGTAAGTTAAGAGAAGAAGAAAATCTGCATCTTATTTATTGAAATGACCAAAATCCAAAGCACCAAGCAAGCTCCCATGAGAGCATGTCCATACATGAAAAACTTAGGAAAGAAAAGTTGAAAACCGTGAGAATGAAGTGTAAAAGAAAATGAAATGTGAAGTCCCCCTCTACTTGCAAGGTTCGGCCTCCTTTTATGCATGCCACCTCTTTGCAATTGAATTTTTTAATTTCTCAATCACCGTACCCTCCACTTTTCCAAGCAAATAAATTCAACGTTTTTGACAGCAGATTGAAATGTTGCTTCCTCTAAAATAATACAATGTGGGCCACGACATGTTTCTATGTTTTTTTTATTTCTAGAACCCATGTCTCCAAATTGCAGCATTTCTTACATGGATGTGAGAGCTGGACGGTTGATTTCCTGCAAAGGTGGGCTGCACCTCTTTCTTTAATTAAAATATATGCATGTGGTTGACAAAATGTGGACCATGGCACAGCATTTGCACCAATCCAAGTGTTGCTATTTTTCTTTGCCTTTGAAGACAGCATTTCTTTTCTTTTTTTTATCAAAGAAAAAAAACAAGCTTCTCCAAATTCCACCCATCACGTGAAAACACCCTTTGCCATGTAGGACATAATGAAGTTGCAACATTTTTTTTCAAGCCGTACAAATGTGAGAGCTTTTCTCCAATAACCTCCAAATGTCTCAAATTGTATCTCCAAAATTTTCTCTGCAACTAATAATGCAAATAATTAGCTCAGAATATTTAAATTAATTAAGATAAGGATTTCCGATCAAATTAAGCACAATTAGCAGAAACGGGAAAATACCGTACAATTAAACACAATTCCCTGATTAATTCTAGCACAATAAACCAAGTGAAATAAATAAAATACTGACTCATCAAAATAGACCACACTTAGTCTTTTGCACTCCTGGGCAAAATCAATACGCAAATCAAGGAACAGTTCTACGGACATCAGGAAAGAGACAGACTCAACATACGGAAAACAAAGACTCACAAGGACAGAACAGAGTTGTACAGTTGTCAAGAAATCCGAACAATGAAAGGAAGTGGACAAAATCCCACACAGAGTCAGGGGAAGCAGATACTCAAGAAATCATCCAAGCAGTTTAGAACATGGAAAAACAGTCAATCAGTTCAAGAGATGAATCAAAAGCAACAGAGCCTCACAGATGCACACAATCAGTGTTTCTCTCAAGTGTTTAAGGTAAATCAATGTCACTCAATGCACTCAAGAAAGCAAACACAAATAGACTTGGTAAGCCTCTAATATCAGCACTCAAGCACATACGCATGTTCAAATCAAAAGGTCTTTTCATGGTTGTAATGGGGCTAAGGACAAGGAAGGATACATCTGGATAAGAAGGTATAAACCATAAGAAATAGAGGAGCAATGGGGAACAAGTGTAAACACATTCAAATAACACCCACAACCTTTAATTCAATCCTCTTCTTGACTCTATTATTCACAATTTTTTTTTTATTTTTTTATTATCTTGTCTCTTTTTCTTTTCTCTCTAATCAGAACACAACTCCAAGAGACAAGATATACAACATATTTACAAAAATAAAAACAAGAAAAGGAACCAACTAGCCAATTTATCTGTATCTCCAGGGAGACCACACTTGTTCCTAAAATATTTCCAAAGCTTCAAAATTCCCTAAGGTTATGGTAATCATGGTTTTTCACTTAAGGGTAATTAATGAGCTTGAAAACAAAGAACAGGGGAAAGTATAGGCTCAAATGGGTTATCAAAGGATAAAAACGGGGTAGGTTCATCTGGCTAGAGAGGCTCAATAACAAAATGTCTTTATCACTTTCAAACATGTGCATGAATCAAGAGTTATCAATAGAGTCAAGCCAAGGTATAAGTGCGAGCAATCAAGAGACATATCACACACAAGAAAGATCATCAAATGGCTCAAATCTCACACAGGTAATACGGTCACAATCAATTCAACTCTCAAACATCATGATCATCTTCCAAGCGAAGAAAAACAAGGAATCCAATAAATCAGAGTATCAATGAAGTGAAGGAAAATTGACAACCTAATCATAGTCCAGAATTCACGAAAAGCATGCAAAACTGTACACAAGACACAACAAACTACATAAAAACCTCAACATAAACAAAGAAACAACCTCCCCTAATAAAATAGACCACACTTAAACGACACAATGTCCTTAGTGTGTCATAATCAGCAGATCAACAATCAGAACAGTCAGCAAATATAGACAAAGTGCAATAAAAGTGAGGATAGAAGGAGAGAAGAAACTCCCTGAGTCAGATGGGAGGGTAGGTGGGGTGGACCAAAGACGTCTCCTCCACCACTGCATCCAACAAAGAAGGATTGCTGAGGAAAGGCTTCAGTCTGTGCCCGTTCACCTTGAAGCTTTTAGCTGTGGAAGGACTTTGAATTTCAACTGCACCATAAGGATAAACATTAGTCACAACAAAAGGTCCAATCCACTTTGATCTCAACTTACCACCCATGAGGCCGAGCCTAGAGTTGTACAATAAAACCTGTTGGCCAACCTCGAAGTCCTTTCTAACAATGGAATTATCATGGAATCTCTTTGTTCTCTCCTTATAGAACTTCGAGTTCTCATAGGCTTCCATTCGGATCTCATCCAATTCATTCAGTTGCAACTTCCTTTCCTCTCCAGCTTGGTCAATGGAGAAGTTGCAACTCTTCACAGCCCAGTATGCCCGATGCTCAATTTCAACTGGAAGATGACATGCTTTTCCAAAGACAACCCGATAAGGAGACATCCCTATGGGTGCTTTGTAGGTAGTCCTGTGGGCCCAAAGAGCATCGTCCAACCTATTACTCCAATCTTTCCTGTTGGGCTGGACAATCTTCTCCAAAATTCTCTTAATCTCCCTGTTAGAGATCTCGGCTTGCCCATTTGTTTGGGGGTGATATGGTGTAGAAACTCGGTGTGTCACCCCATATTTCTTGAGCAAAGCCTGCATGGATCTGTTACAAAAATGGGTTCCCTGATCACTAACAATTGCTCTAGGCACTCCAAACCTACAAAAAAGGTGAGATCTAACAAAATCTACAACAACCCGAGCATCATTATGTTACCAATGAGGAGCATTGGTAAATCCTGAAGAAATTAGTTTTGATGATGCTACAAGAAGTTTCACTTGAAGAAATGTTTAAAAGCACTTTTGTAGAATATAAGTGTAATAGGAAAGTCTTTAAATTTTGTAAAAACCTGTATTTTTACTGAAATAATCGATTATGAGAAGCAACAATCGATCACCCATTTATAAGCTTCAGTAGTTGTCCAACTTCATTATGAGATGTGCTTCATTGACGTCTGTATTCTCTAGCTAACACCTAAGAGAAGGTTCACCCACCTCTACTATCAGGATATGAAGAGCTCGTTACAAGATAAGCCTGTTTAGTAGTGGTTTTGAAGTTTAACTAAATAACATGAAACAAAGAAGTGTCTCTATGTTTGAAAAACTAATGAAGAAGTCTCTATGTATGGAAAGTTAACTCTAAGCTAGAAAAGCACTTAAAAAACCAGCTAGTTCAGAGACACCAAACACTAGGATAGAAAACCCAAGACCAACTTTAGATAGAAAACAAACATCAAACACTAAGATAGGACATCCTAGGTTAGGAAATCAAGAAAATCCTAAATTAGGAGTCCAACTCTAAAGACAGAAAAAGACACCAAACACTAGGATAGAAAACCCAAGACCAACTTTAGATAGGAAACAAACATCAAACGCTAAGATAGAATAATTTAGATTAGAAAATCAACCTTGAGCTAGCAAGTCACTAAAAAAAGTGCCAGTCAGAAAACCTCAATTTAAGATAGAAAATTATTAGGCTAGAAAACAATAAACTAGAATCACAACCTTACAAGAGATAAATGTTTAAAACGTTAAGGGTAAAACTCAAAAGAAGAAAAGATGTGGATGACCGCCTAGAAGAAAGTCAAATATAGAAATTCACAGAAAGTTCAATTAGGGTAAGAAACTCAGAAGAAAAGAGCACAAGAAGATAACTCAAGACTCAAATATGAAAACAACTTAGGGTGAAAGTACATAACCTATAACCAAAATACCCAGACATAGAAAACCTACACAAAAACTTAGAACTAGAATCCCAAACCTAGAAAAACTTAGAAAAACACTTAGGTAATAGAAAAACATCTAGGATAAAACACCTAGACGCATGGATAAACTCTAGTGTGCCTAAAACATCTAAGAGAGTTGATGATAAACGCTTGATTCTTATCATACCTGAAAGAGGTATTCAGCATAACTCTAAAAAACAAAACAATCGAGACGATGTCTCTGACAAAACACGTTAAAAGACATTAAATATTAAGATATAAAAAGAAAGCTTAAACAAGGTAAACACTACATATCTAAGAAGATACAAAACCAAAAAGAAGCGTTTACTTGACTAAACGATACCATGAGTTTAAAAAATACTTCGTCTACCGATGAAGTCTCTATACAATGCTTGGTATTTTTTTAAAAGATCTTAATAGTAAAATACTACCTAATAGTAACAAATAAAAAAACACTTTTGAGCAAGCATTAAATGAAATTTAATGCTTAACATTAAAAAACAACAAAGATGATATCGGATGAACTGGTCGTACAGTAAAACCCAATCAGATCAGTAGTAGGTAACAGGAGAGACATTCATGGAATGTTCTTCGTCTAGAAAACCATGACATAATACCTATGTAAAAACAAATCATGGAATCAATAAGTAAACCACCAACCAACAAGTCTCTTACAAACTAAAATATACCAAATAATCTCGTAAAAATAAAAATATCAGAAACCGGAGAAACTTGAACAACATGATTAAAACACTTAAAAAGATCAAAGTAAAAAGAAATAAACATACTTGATATACACATCTCTATCTTGTGTATCACAATTGCTACAAATACCATCAAGGTGTATAAATAGAGGATTAGAAGAAAGAAGAAGATGATGATGAAGAAGAGAGAAAATAAGAAGATATAAAGATATCTCATCATCCATTGAGCAAGGAAATCTCTTTGGGCTATCAATGCTAATTTCCTCCTATCAAGAAAAGGGAAAAAGAGAAGAGCTAAAGAAAAGCAGAGGAATACTCTCAAGCTTCATCAAAATATCCATTTGAAGAAAGAAAAGAGACTGAAAGAGTGTAATATAAAAAAAGATCTCTCAAGATTCATTGTAATATCTTACTTGTGCTTGTAACAAGAGGAAAAGAAAGAAAGAGCAAAGTAAAACATCCCTATAGTACTTCATTGTGTTAAATACTTACTTAAGTAAGCTGAGAAAAAAAAAAGATGATAGAAATACTTGCGAATGTTTAGGCCATAATGTATTGTAATCATATCCTCTCTGCGAGAGTCATGGTTTGAACGACTTGTAAGCAATCTATGATTGCAATTCTGGGGAGAATCGAAACACTTACAACTTAACTCTAAAAGGTTAAGGAAATCTAGGCGAGGTCGTCTAGTACCAGGAGTGGTGTGAATACTCAACTGATCTAGGGCAACTGAAGGTTATTCGTTGATTAGGGATACGAGGAGTGGTGAAGAATAATGCATAACCAGGAGTGGATGGAACTCAATTAAGCGGTATCATGGATACTAGGTTGCTTATGGATACTAGGAGTGGTGGGAATACACAAGGAAATCTCGACAAGGGTTGCTGAGTACGAGGAGTTGTGTGAATCCTCAAGGAAATCTCGGCAAGAGGTGCTAAGTATTAGAAGTTGTGGAAATACTTAACTGATTTAGGGTAACTGAAGGTTATTCACTGATTAGGGATACTAGGTGTGGTGAATAATACCACGAAACCAGAAGTCGGGAAAACTATACTAGACGATGTTTCTGAGTTGCACCGTGAGCGTCTAGGGATACTAGGAGTGGTGAATAATACTACACAATCAAGAGTGAGTTAAACTCAAATGCACGTCATTGAATATCTAATAGAACCCTCTAAGTTAACTTAGAGAAGAATTGAACGTAACAATAACATGTGAACTAGTATAAAACATCTTGTGTTTTTTAGCCTGTTGATAAACGATGTAGTTTAGTTAATGTCTCTTATATTCTTTATCTCTGACAATATGTGTCATTCCTTCTAAGGTCACTGCCATATTCTAACGTGGATAAGTTGAGTTGGCTATGCAAACGATCTCTCTAAGACAGTGTTTACTAATTGCAAGTTGTAGAAAAGTTATGAAAACACTATTCAACCCGCCCCCTTCTAGTGTTTTCCAACACCTTCAACTAGTATCAGAGCCTACTTCGATGAGCCAGTTCTTAATAAAACTCGAGGTAACGATTTAAAAGCATGTAGATCGAAGTATGGAAGATGTCTAAGGAACATGATGTACAAGAGTCAAGACAAGGCATTGAGAGTGAACATCTCCTTCATCTCAAATCCTTGAAGGATGGCTTGTGGCCTTGAAAGAAGTAGGCTCAACACCTATAAGAAAGAAAACCCTCCCAGACAATGTAGAAAAATGCTCATTAGAGGATCTTTATCTTTAGAAGCATTAAAGATACGAGTGTTGAAGACATGAAAAAGTATATCTTCTGGTGGTCAATGTTAATCTCTGGATCAACCATCAAGCTTATTGGTCAATGAAGCAGATGCAGGATAAAATGCTCCCAAGTAAAGGAAGGGGCTTGGGAAAGTCTGTGATGTTTTTGTTTGTGTTGATCATTGCAATACAATATGAGAACATGTCTGTGTTGTTTTTTTTTTCTGTGATGATCATTGCAATACACTATGTTATATAATGAGATTTTATTTGTGATTGCATGACATATGTTTTAGAAAAGAAAAACCACATGCAATTTTGTTGAACTTTAATTCTGTGGCAAAACAACAGTTTTAAGTCGACTTCATTATGAAGTAAGTCGATTAAAACTCGTGGCTTTGCACAAATTTTTTCAAAGTCTCCTGTGTGATTTTTCGAAGATAAAGTTTTATAAAACTGCATTGAACTGTTATATAGTCGTCTATGTACGCAAGTCATTCGACTAAGTTTGTTATGTTTTTAAATTTTGTTAGTGTTTGTCATGTCTAACGGCTATACTTTTAATGTGATTGACTAAGCATTAAATGAGAATCAACTGCATTAATTATGTAATCAATTAAATTGCTTTGAATCTTACTATTTTTTATAACTGTCATAGTTCATTCGACTCTATTAATAGCAAAGTCGACTTAAGAACGTCAGATTTATGAAAATCTATATTTAATCGCAAATTTGAATTCTGTAAGAAGTTTTGTGATTCTAACAATTTTGTGATTTTCTTTCAGACTTGTGCTATCTTACAGAACGCGGAAAAAGCTCCAAGAATCCATAAAGAAGACCATGGTGTTCATCTTTTGCGATTGCTTGAAGAACAAGATTTGTGTGCTTTGATAGTCTGATCAATCTGCATTTGAGGTGTCTGTTTCAAGATCAGTTTTTCTCAGTCTTTTGAAGATTGGTGTATTTCCCTGTTGTGACTACAGGAAGAGGACGTGTGGCGTTCTGGACTTTGAGGGTTGCTCAAAGGGTTGAAGACTGCAAGAGAGGGGACATCTTGCTTCTTCTTCTTTGTTATATGCCTATATTTTGATTAGAGGGTTAGAGAGATGTTTTATATTTTTTATGTGTTGTCGCTATAAAAGCCTTGCTGTAAAAACCTTGATCGTTATAGTGTATTTGCTTCCTGGGATTGGAAGGACACTGGATGTAGACAGGTTGGGCGAACCAATATAAAAATATGTGTTTGATCTCTCTATCCCTACACTTTTAAATTCAAAGTCGACTTTATTCTGTGCATAGTCAATTATATTAAATCTTATTCCTTGCATTTCAAGAAAGTTTTGAAAGGTCATCCTTTTTGTGAAAAAGATTTTTAAAAGACTCTGATTTTAAAGTTTCACCAATTCACCCCCCCCCGGTTGCCCCTTTTGGTGTGAGAAACTAAGGATGAAAAACTGTTTTAAAAAGACTCATGTTGTTAATGGAAAAACTGTTTTAAAAAATTTTTCTGAGTGGACTCAGGATGAAAACCGTAGAGCACAATATGATGTCAAAGCCAAAAATGTAATTGCTTCTGCACTAACTATGGATGAATTTTTCAGGATTTCACAGTGCAAGACAATAAAGGAAATTTGGGACGTTTTGGAGGTTACTCACGAAGGCACAGACGATGTCAAAAGAGCCAGAAAGAATTCACTGATACAAGGGTATGAATTATTAAGAATGAAGGCTGGTGAGACTATTTACGAGGTGCAGAAAAGATTCACGCATATAGTCAACCACCTGATGGCTCTAGGGAAAGTTTTTGATAAAGAAGAGATCAACATTAAGAAATTGAAAAGTCTAAATAGGAGCTAGAAACCCAAGGTCACAACAATCTCTGAGTCAAAGGATCTCACAAGCATGAATATGGAAACCTTGTTCAGCAAATTGAGGGAACACGAGCTGGAACTTAGAAGGCTGCAAGAAGAGGAAGAAATTGAAGAAAAGAAGTCTATAGCCTTGAAAATCACAAACAAAAAAGCTTCAAAGATTGCACAATTTGAAGATGAATCAGAGGCTGAACTGGAAAACAAAGAGCTAATGAGCATGGTGGTAAGAAAATTCAATCGATTCATGAAAAATAAAATTCAATTTACTGACCATGCAGGTACTGGAAAAGCAAAGAAAATTGCAAGATCAAATGTTGTCTAGTGCTGAAAAGCAAGGAGGGACATATTAAACCTGAATGTCCTGACATGAAAGTCAAGCAAAGAGCAAGCAGAAGATTTCCTCAAGACAAGAACAAGAAGCAGAATAGCGCATATATTGCTTGGGAGAACAGTGATACAAATTCTTCAAGTGATGAAGATTGTGATCGTGTAGAAGAATCCAACATATGCTTCATGGCTAGCTCAACAAGAGATGACTATGATAGTGATGAAGAGTTCGAAAACGAGCCAATTGAGATCAAATATGACATGCTGCTTGATGCATTTCAGGAGATACATGTTGAGGCTATGGGACTGCAGTATAAGGTTAGTCGACTAAACTCTGATAGAAAAGACTATGAGCATAGGATTAATAATTTGATTGAAGATAATGAGAAATTGAAAAAGGAATTAGATACTGCTTTAGAATCTACAAAAACTATTAAAATTGAGACTAAAACAGCGGAAAAAGAATGTGAAAAATGCCTTGCAAATATAGAAAAAATTCATTACTTAACTAGCATGCTAGCTAAGTTTACTCAGGGTAGAGACAATCTGAATGTTGTTTTAAGGTCTTCTGGTAAAGCAGTGTAGAGACAGGTAATAAGTTACAAAACTCAAAGTAATAGGACAAATACAAAGAAATTTGTTGATATAAGCAACCTGTTACTGATAACGGTCTAAAAACCGTTATTTTCATGCTTAAATTGATATCAAAATACACCCTTTATGGCTTAGAATGAGCTTAAAATCAGGTAAAACACTTAAGTTGAGTCATTTAAGAGTCAAAAGCTATTTTTAGATATATTATGCTTGTTTTGCAGGGTTTTGATGAGAATTAAGAATGAAATTGAAGAAGGAAGGTCTTAGACTCAAGGAAGAAGAAGAAAAATGAAGAAAAGAAGAGTCTATGCACCGCTCAGTGTCAAAATGCACCACTGAGCGCCATTATTCGAGGGAAAGCCACTGTCTGGCGCCCAGGCGGTGACGCTGAGCGGTAAAATTGGACGCTGAGCGATTGTCTGCTGGGCTTGGGCTTAAATTCTGTTACTTTTATGCTCTATATATAGCCCTAGTGCGATTCAAATATGATTCTTTTAGCAGAAAAGGACGTCCAGTGCTGTTCTACACTCCTTGGAGAAGATTTCTTGGATGCTTAGGCTCCAATTTATCATATCTAGGGTTTGCTTTTCCATTCTTTCATTGTATTTCATCTAGTTTCACAATGTCCATGGTGAACTAAACCCTTTGTTGTTGGGGAACAATGTAATCTTTTGAAGCTCTCTTATATTGAAATTCTTGTTTTATTCATATGCTTGCATATGTTGTTATTATCAATTGTGGGTTCTTTATCTATGCTCTATGCTATTATCATTTAACTCATTTGATAAATAGATGTTTGCCTTTCTCGATACGGGGACGTATGGGGAAGTCATGAACTGATAAGGAATTCTTGATCAACAAATACCACCTAGGGATAAGGGGGTAGGACGATCAATTGTATTTTGCTTCTATGGTACTTGCACTGTTAATTACTAGGGGAGACTAGGGATAGTAAGCCAGTAACTAGTAGTAGGCTCTTCTCGCCGAGGGATCGGGTTTAGGGTAGACTAAGAAAGTTTGCATGACAATTAGATAATAAAGTGAATTTAATAATAAGAGTAGATATAAGAGAGTGGATAAGATGAAATTGTAAACCCCAACAACTCCATTCATCCATACATTTTTCTTGCCAATTGAATCAACTGCATTTGCATGTTTACTTTTTGTTTTTGCATTTAAACCACAAGTTAATTTTCTCTACAAGTCTTACAATATTGATTTACACAAAAGATAAGGCCTAAGAGTCCTTTGGGAGAACGATATTGGGTTTTACCAATTATATTACTTGATAACGATCTGGTACACTTGCCAGGGGTTTAACAAGTTTTTGGCGCTGTTGTCGGGGACTCGTGGTTTAACTTTTCGAGTAGTGTAAATTGATTGAATTTGACTTGGTGTAATTATTGTAATTATTGTATATATTTTGTTTTTTTATTTTATTTTCATTATTTGTAAAAGTGCTTTTAGGGTTTTTGTTTCTTGTGCATGCAGGAAGCAATACAAACTAGAAGTAAGAAAAGCCAGCAACCTCTTCTTGAACGTATATCAGATAGGAAAGAAAGAAGAGTTAGACGTCCATCACGTGAACTCTTTCCCTCTCCTGAAAGACTCTTACATTCTTCACCAGAGGCATTTACACAAAACTTAGAGGAGATGGAGAATCAACCTCCTCCAAGACGCACACTTGCGAATCAGTCCAATGTTGTGGGCCTTTTCCACTTCAATAACATAGCCATGCCTACAGATCGTACAGTTAATATGGTGATGAACCCAGCCCTAATCCATCTGGTACAAAGCAATCAATTTCACGGATTGTCAAATGAGAACCCATATGATCATTTGACGACATTCAGTGAAATTTGCAACACTGTGAATATGACTGGAGTATCAGACGAAAGAGTAAAGCTTAGCTTGTTTTCATTCTCATTGGGAGGCAATGCTAAGACGTCGCTTAATTCCTTCCCTGAAGGAACATTCACAACATGGGAGACTGTGGCAACCAAATTTGTCATCAAATATTTTCCACAGTCTAAAATTACTCAGGGAAGGCTAGAGATTTCATCGTTCAAACAGGGCATGGAGGAAACTCTTGGCCAAGCATGGGACAAGTTTAAAGGCTTATTGAGAAAGACACCAGTCCACGGGTTTGGCAAGACAACCCTAGTTCTTGCTTACCTAGGTGGTCTAAGCACGCAGTCTAAAATGATGTTGGACGCCTCAGCTGGAGGTCATATCAAGAAAAAGACTAAAGACGAAGCCTATGACTTGATTGAGAATATGGTCGCTAATGAGAAGGAAACGTTTAGTGAGAGGGTCACACCTGTAAAAAAGGGAGGAGTTTTGCATTTGCTAGCAGATGATGCTATACTAGCCCAGAATCATCTTCTGACTCAAAAGCTAGATAATTTGATGAAGGTTCTCTCGCAACTTCCAAAGGAGATTAGGAATGTCTCCCAAATACAGCACCTTTGTGATTTTTGTGGTGGTGACCATATTAATGGTCAATGTGTTATGCCAGAGGAAATGTAGCAGGAAGCCAATTACATGGGTAATCAATTCCAGTATAGGCAAGGTAATTTTAACCAAGGTAACTCTAGCCAAGGTTGGAAGAACCACCCTAGTATTGGACAAAATCAAAATAACCCAGTTGGGCAATCAGGAAGCTTCCGATAGCAGCAACCATCACCTTTATGGCAGCAAGTAAGCAGTTTGACAGAAACCGTCAGAAGTTTGAATGATAGATTTGATAAATTTTTGAAAGTCTATGAGTCTCAATAAGCTAGTGACCAAGCCAACTTCAGATCATTGGAGATGTAAATTGGTCAGTTGTCCAAAAGGGTACAAACAACTGAAAAGAATCAGTTTAGGGCTAACACTGATGTTAACCCTAAGGATGAGTGAAAAGTTGTTCTGACGATAAGTAAAAGAAAGTCAGAGATAGAGACAATTGATATCGAAAGCAGTGAGGAAGAAGATGAGGAAATGATTAGTAATGAAGAATCTGATGAGCAGAGAAGCAGTGAAGAAGAAGAGGGGGAGAAAGAAGAAGAGGAGGAGAAAGAAGAAGAGGAGGAGAAAGAAGTAAAGAAAGAAAGGCATCGGGAACCATTCAGGGAGATCTTTAATCAGGTGACTGTTGTTCCTTCAGTACTTCCACCAATTCCTAATTACTCTAAGAGGATTAAGTATTATCTTGGAGAGGTAATTGATCTTGATGTTGAAGAAGATCATGAATTTTGTGTTAAGCCTAGAAAGAAGAATCATCCGAAAAAGAGAAGGGATCTAGGGAGTTTGACTCTTCCATGTGTCATCAACGATGTGGATATAGGAAGAGCCATGATTGATTCAAGATCAAGTATTAATTTGATGCCTTTCAGTTATTTTAAGAAGATTGGAGGTCTAGTACTAAAACCTGCTCAAACTACCCTGACAGTTGGGGATGGTTCTATTAAGAAGCCAATTGGTAAGGTGGAAGATGCAATTGTTTGAATTGAGCAACTGGAGTTCTTGATTGACTTTGTAGTTGTTGATATGGCGAATGAGGGAAGAATTCCATTGATATTGGGAAGACCTTTTATGAGGACTTCTAAAATGTTGATGTGTTTCAATGACGAGAAGATGATATTAAGAGATCAAGAACGGGTGTTGATTTATGACGGCGCTAAAGAAAGGATAATAAAAATAAAAAAGAGAGTCGGATATACAAAGTTATGAAGAAAAGCTGCATCTGAAGAGCACGCAACAGGTACAGATATTGATAGCTGTTATGTTTTGCAGGTACTTGGAATTGAAGAAGGACAAAATATCCATCCTGAACCAAAAGAAGACCTATTCCGACCAGGCATAAAGGTGAAATATAAAAAGAAGGAGTGAGTGATAAAAGAGTTGAAGGAGAAAGGAGTGGTGGAGATTGAAGGACCATACTCTAGACGCACAAAGCAAGTGGATGGAAGAAAGCTAAAGAGTTGGTGTACTAAAGACACCAACACGAAGGACAACACATGATTTTGCTGGAGGAATATATTTTGTTGTAAAACATTTTTAGTATTTTGGACATGTAATTTTTTTGGATATTTAAACAATTTTTGGGTAGCATCTACTGAGGGATGCTAATTTTTATGTATCCACTGAAGGATACAGGAAGGTACACCTACTGATGGGTGTTGGTAAGAATTGCACTTACTGATGAGTGCTAGACAGGTTTGGGTTAGGCTCGTGACGTTAAACAAGCACTACTTGGGAGGCAACCCAGTTGATTATTTGTTTGTTTTTAAACTCTGTCTTAAGGGAATTATATGTTTGCATATGCATTTGAGAGGGGAAAGGCATGAAATTGAAAAATTGAAGGTTAAAATCAGGTGCAACAGGGTGGAATCACGCAAAAGTAAGCAAATAAGAGAAGGATAAAATTACCGCCCACCGCTTAGCAGTGGCGGCGCAGACCCCGCTTGAGCTTTTAAAAGCTCAGTGTTTCTGGGGTTATGCACTTTTGAAAATCCTCTTTGAAGCTCGCCCAAGCGTTCTCTGTGAACCCTAGCACCCAATTTACACTTTCAAAGGTTTTCCAAAGGGATTTCCCCATTTTTTCTCATCACCCACTCATAAAAATCTCACTTTTATATCATTATCTTGTCAAAGTTTGGGGTTTTTTGTTGAGGGATTGTGCATTCAAGAGGCATTCATCATAAATTAGAAAGAAATTTGGCAAGCATCTAGTCTCTCCACTCAAGTAAGTTGTGCAATTTCATTCTTAGGGTTTCTAAATTTGAAATTTAATGAAGAACATGCTTAGGAACATGATAAATTAGGGCTTTTGATTTCTATGCATGATTTGATGAAATAGGAACTGTTTGCACCGATTGAATTGCATGGATTTGGTCTGGATTGATGAAATTAGTATTAGAGTGGAGAATAGGGCCATTTGGAGAATGATTTTGAAAAACCCTAGTCGCCGCCGTTGAGCGGTCTGCTTGGACGCTGAGCGGTGGCGCGGCTTGAGGCAAACCGCTGAGCGGTGTCCTTTGACGCTGAGCGGTCTGCTACAGATTTTGTTGGATGCTTGATTTTTAATGCAGGGACCCTGAGGGGCCCTATTTTTCCCTCAATGTTGGACTGTGATTGATTTGGAATTTGATTAATGATGTACTAACCTCTAATGATGAATTCTTGTGGTCTTTTGAACTTTATTATATTCAGGAATGTCATCATCATCGAGAAGGGTGAAAACTCTTGGCAACAAAAGGAAGGAACTTGAGAGGCAAAGAAGATTCTATTCACCTAGGTTCCTCTCCAGGAAACATGAGGAACACTATGTGACTGTGCAGGAGAGGAGATTGCTGATGGAGAGGGAGGCCACTTTTATCCCAGACTTGGCTCCTAAATTTGGAACAGAGATTATGAGGAGAGACTAGGAAAAGCTGGCCACATATCCTGCACCGGCCATCATTGAATTGGTAAAGGAGTTTTATACGAACGCCTTGACTAGAGAAGAAGTATCGGTTGGGAGATACATGATCTATGTGAGAGGACAGACCATCAGGTATGACCCTGACACTATTAACAACTTTTTGGACACTGATTGGCCAGGTGAACAGTGCCAGTATGCAGCACTTGTTGGGGGGTTCAGAGATATAGCAGACATTGAGAGGGTTATGTGCCTTCCTGGAAGGCATTTTCAGAATAACCCTAATGGAGTGCCCGTCAACATAAAGAGGGCAGATTTGACGCCTTTGGCGAAATACTGGATGGCATTCACTCATGCCAACATTCAATCGTGCTCTCATGTTTCAGACATCACCATGCATCAGATCATCTTCATTTACTGCATGCTGAGGCAGTTAGATGTGAACGTCGGGAAGGTCATTGCCGACGAGATTCAGAGCTACGCTACTATTATGAGTAGCAGGACACCGTTGGGACATCCGTCCCTGATCGCCTTTTTGTGTCAGCAGGCTGGGGTGGATACTGGACCATGGACGAGTTTCATGGAGCTATGGCTAGGCCTCAAGAGCAGCCACAGGGCAGCGAGTCTGGAGCAGCTGAAGCACCAGGCATGGATGAGGATGACGATGAAGATAACTTTGAAGATGCTGATGATGAAGACCAGGAGGACTCAGATGAGGACATGGATTGAGAGGGAATTTACTGATGGACGCTCATGCTTTAGACAGGGTTTTATCTTGCACTTTTGTATTTTTTTTAGAATAGGTTGAATTTTGATTGTTAGTGTCTATGCTTGACTTGAACACTATTTCTAAAAATGTTTGACTTGATGATATTGCATGATGAATCTATTTGATGACGATTGGATGTGGATGATGATTGAGTTGTGTTGATATTCAGGTGAAAAGTTCACTAGCTATGTGAACAGATGCGTGATGAATTATGATTGTGGTTATGATGCTAAGCAGGGTGTATGAATGGATGATGTGTGAGAAAGCATGTTGTGTGAGGTATTGAGCTCCAGAGTATTCATTATTGTATGTACTGTTCACAGGAAAGCATGAATGATATTGCCTGAGTCTTGATAATTGATTGAATTGAATGTTTATGTCATATGATCAAGGCCATTTTTGGAAGCCCTTACTTAGCCAAATTTTCACCCAAAGTGATTAAAATGTTATACCCTTTTTGAACCTTGGCCTTAAATAGGATGAAAACCCTTGATTTGAAATTATTTACCTTGAGTTGGGTTGAGAATAACTGTTGAAAAGGTTCAAGTTTGGGGTTGTTGGGAAAATTTGAATGGCAGGAAAAGAAAGGCATTGAGCTCAAGTGTTGAAAAAGAAAAATGCATGAGAAAAGAAAAGAAGAAAAGAAAAAGCATGGAAGATGAGCTCAATGTTAAAATAAAAGGAAAAGGGAAGAAGTTGGGAATGAGTGAGATTCGTTAAAAAAAAAAAGAGAGTTTGTGCTTGAACTTTAAATGTTAAATTAGCTCTCTTGATCAAGGATTTTGTGATCCAAAAAAAACAATTTTCCCTTTTAGCCTAGCCTCATTATAAGCCTTGGAAAAGTCCTTGTGATGGCATTGACATGTAAGAATGTTGATTGTATTAGATGAAGGGCAATTTTGTTTCATGTGACATGTGAATAGTAGAGAGTGTAGTGACTTCTTAAACACTTGAGTGATTGAGTGAAACACTTGCTTGGTGAGAATTGTTGAATTCTATGATTACATCTATGCTTAGTTGATTGATCATTAATAAATAAAACATCTGTTGGGAAATATGTGATCATGTGAACTGAGTTGAATAGAAAGCATGTATACATCTTGATTTGATTCCACTGAAAATCTGAATTGAGTAGTTTTTGTCAAAGGGAAAATGAATTTTGGGATTGTTGAACTATTTGATGAAAAAAGTGGAAAGCCAAGTTTTGTCTTGTTTGCTTGAGGACAAGCAAAGTTCTAAGTTTGGGGTTGTGATAACGGTCTAAAAAGCGTTATTTTCATGCTTAAATTGATATCAAAATACACCCTTTATGGCTTAGAATGAGCTTAGAATCAGGAAAAACACTTAAGTTGAGTCATTTGAGAGTCAAAAGTTGTTTTTAGAGATATTATGCTTGTTTTGCATTGTTTTGCAGGGTTTTGATGAGAATTAAGAATGGAATTGAAGAAGGAAGGTCTTAGACTCAAGGAAGAAGAAGAAAAATGAAGAAAAGAAGAGTCTATACACCGCTCAGCGTCAAAATGCACCGCTGAGCGCCATTATTCGAGGGAAAGCCATTGTCTGGCGTCCAAGCGGTGACGCTGAGCGTCCAAAGCGATTAGAGGCAAACCGCTCAGCAGTGAAACTGATCGCTAAGTGGTGGTGCAGCTTAAGGGAAACCACTTAGCGGTAAAATTGGACGCTGGGCGGTTGTCTGCTGGGCTTGGGCTTAAATGTTGTTACTTTTATGCCCTATATATAGCTAGTGCGATTCAGATATGATTCTTTTGGTAGAAGATTTCTTGGATGCTTAGGTTCCAATTTATCATATCTAGGGTTTTCTTTTCCATTCTTTCATTGTATTTCATCTAGTTTCACCATGTCAATAGTGAACTAAACCCTTTGTTGTTGGGGAACAATGTAATCTTTTGAAACTCTCTTATATTGAAATTCTTTTTTTATTCATATGCTTGCATATGCTGTTATTATCAATTGTGGGTTCTTTATCTATGCTTTATGCTATTATCATTTAACTCATTTGATAAATAGATGTTTGCCTTTGTCGATATGGGGACGTACGGGGAAGTCATGAACTGATAAGGAATTCTTCATCAACAAATACCACCTAGGGATAGGTGGGTAGGACGATCAATTGTATTTTGCTTTTGTGGTACTTGCACTGCTAATTACTAGGGGAGACTAGGGATAGTAAGCCAGTAACTAGTAGTAGGCTCTGCCGACGGATCGGGTTTAGGGTAGACTAAGAAAGTTTGCATGAAAATTAGATAATAAAGTGAATTTAATAAGAAGAGTAGATATAAGAGAGTGGATAAGATGAAATTGTAAACCCCAACAACTCCATTCATCCATACCTTTTTCTTGCCAATTGAATCAACTGCATTTGAATATTTACTTTTTGTTTTTGCATTTAAACCACAAGTTAATTTTCTCTACAAGTCTTACAATATTGATTTACACGAAAGATAAGGCCTAAGAGTCCTTTGGGAGAACGATATTGGGTTTTACCAATTATATTACTTGATAACGTTCTGGTACACTTGCCAGGGGTTTAACAGTTACACAGTCTTATTTCTACTAGAATAACATTAGGCATAATGTTAGAAACTGTTGTTATAGAAAAGTTGGAGTTCCAAAGGGAAAATTCAAGTGGATTCCCAAGGAGCAACTTTCTGAAACTAACAAGCAAGGACCAAAATTCAAATGGGTACCAACATCGAAATTTTTTTATTGTTTTGCAGGATAGTGGCAGATGTTGTAGCAAATGCAGAACTCAAGGATGAGCTAACTTGATGATATCAAAGTTCTTGAGTATCTACAAGTGGTAATGAGTATTATCTTACTGCATCATGCATAATATTTGTTTGAGTAATTGCTTGAATGATTGTTTAATGAATGCATGATTGTTGATTGATTGTATGAGAATGTTATCTATGAAAATGAATTAGCACGAATTTTAATCGATTGGATTAAGTATGAAGTTGAATATGTTTTGGAGTAATGTGTAACTCTATTGTTGAAATTTTTTTAAATACAGAAGTCAACTTTACAATTAATGAAACCGATTATATGTTCATGTTTTTGTGGACTCTGTGTTATTGAAATTTGAAATTTTGAATCAAATTGATTGTCTGATTTTTTGGTGCGAAAGCTGAAATAATAATCCTTCCCTCCAAGATTAATTTTGCTTTACTTTTAACCTAAAACAACGGAGCTGATTCACACATCTCTATCAGTAATATCTGAATATTCCCTCTCTTCCATTCAGGAACCATTACCTCTCTTTGCGAAAGAAATGACTTCTAGTTCTGCTCATTGTAAAAGGGCTCGGTCTGGGTTTGGAAGAACATTGCTAAGAGATATTAAGATTATGTGTCTACAGACAAGGAATGATGTTCTAGAAATGAAAGAGAATATGTCATTTTAGAACCAAGGGATGGATGTTTTGAATATTTCTTTTGTAGTAATGGCTTTTTCATGTCATTTCCATTTTGGCTTATCTGATTATAATCAAAGATTAAAATCAATGAAATCAGAGGTTATGTTATATTGAGTATCTGATTATGTTTGATTAAAGTCGATTATGTTATGTATGAAGTTGATTATTTTATTGATTACTATTGCATTCATACATTTGCACACACAGATTTTACCTATAACAATTCTTGCATTACAATGATTCTAAAATGCTTGATCTGGATAAGATCCTGAAAGTTTTTTGCAGGAAAATTGCTTTTGGATGAACAATATTGGAAATTCAACTTAAAGGAAAAGCAATGAAGTCTATTACGACTGTGGATCAATCGATTGTGGTTAACAGGGGTTAAAAATAACATGATTTGGAATTCTGTTATATTTTTTATTGATTATATATTGTTGATTGTTTCATATCCAATATATCTTTGTGTTATGATTGATTGAAATGTTTGAGAGATCATATTTAGATTGTTGAACTGAGATTGTATCACTGCTGCAATAATGTACTTAATCATTTTCTGATTTGATACAATTATGTCAAATGTTAATACATGCTCTAATATATTTTCTGAATACTACATTGTGCATCTGGGTTTTGAATATAAAACATGCATAATGACAAGGGGAGCATTGCATATTTTTTGGATATTTCACATGCCTATACTTAAGGGAGAGATTATATCTTTATCATGTGATTATCTGTGATAGAGGGAGCATCGTTCTTTGATTAACATGATTTACTGATGCATCTTTGAATGTTTGATTATCTGAATATCAATACATGTGTGCATACCTTTTTTGCTAATGCCCAAAGGGGGAGAATTATACTGATTTGGGATTGATAATCTGAATTGATTTGTACAACATGGTTGTTTATTAATCATGGTTGTGCATCAACAAAAAAAGGGGAGATTGTTTAGATTGTTGATAGGGGGAGCACTGGTTTATTTGAACCTACAATCTCAGAGCTTCTGGTTTTTTATGATGGCAACACATAATTAATAACACATGTGTATATGTGTTATATGTGTTACATGTTCACTGCTTTTATGATTGTGATCATATGAGAACATCTTTGTGTTGTTTCTGTTTCTGTGATGATCATTGCAATTCACTATGTTATATAATGAGATTTTATTAGTGATTGCATGACATATGTTTTAGAAAAGAAAAACCACATGCACTTTTGTTGAACTTTAATAGTGTGGCAAAACAACAGTTTTAAGTCGACTTCATTATGAAGTAAGTAGATTAAAAATTGTGGCTTTGCACAAACTCTTTCAAAGTGTGCTGTGTGATTTTGTGAAGAAAAAGTTTTTCAAAACTACATTGAACTGTTATATAGTCGACTATGTGCGCAAGCCATTCGACTTTTTAATGTGTTTAACTAAGCATTAAATGAGAATCAACTGCATCAATTGTGTAATCAATTAAGTTGCTTTGACTGCTACTATTTGTTATAACTGTCATAAAGTCGACTTAGGAGCGTCAGATTTATGGAAATCTATATATAGATGCAAATTTGAATTCTGTAAGAAGTTTTGTGATTCTAACGATTTTGTGATCTTCTTTCAGACTTGTGCTATCTTACAGAATGCGAAAAAAGCTCCAAGAATCCATAAAGAAGACAGTGGTGTTCATCTTTTGCGATTGCTTGAAGAGTAAGAATTGTGTGCTTTGACAGTCTGATCAATCTGCACTTGAGGTATCTGTTTCGTGATCAGTTTTTCTCAGTCTTTTGAAGATTGGTGTAATTCCATGTTGTGACTACAGGAAGAGGACGTGTGGCGTTCTGGACTTTGAGGGTTGCTCAAAGGGTTGAAGACTACAGGAGAGGGGACATCTTGTTGTTGTTCTTCTTTGTTATATGCCTATATTTTGATTAGAGGGTTAGAGAGATGTTTTATATTTTGACGTGTTGTCGCTATAAAAACTTTGATCATTATACTGCATTTGCTTCCTGGGATTGGAAGGACACTAGATGTAGGCAGGTTGGCCGATCCAGTATAAAAATCTGCATTTGATCTCTCTATCCCTACATTTTTAAATTCGAAGTCGACTTTATTCTCTGCATAGTCAACTATATTCTGCTGCATTTAAATATCTTATTCCTTGCATTTCAAGAAAGTTTTGAAATATCATCCTTTTGTGAAAAAGATTTTTAAACAACTCTAATTTTAAAGTTTCACCAATTCACCCCCACCCCTCCCCTCTTGGTGTGAGAAACTAAGGCATGACACAACAGTCAAAATCGCTAGTTGTCATGTTTTCGAGGATGAGACCCTCCTTCTGGAGGATGTCACCACTCTAACACAACTTCAAGGTATCGAAACTGAGCTCTTAGGAGTTAGGTGGTATGGGACTGAGAACTTCTTCTCTTGGTTTGAGCCCATTCTTCTAGAGTTGATGAGAGAGTTCTAGAAAAGCTCTCAAATTGAACATGGTCACTTAGTATCGGTAGTTGCAGGAAGAATGATCATCATCACTTTTGTTGTCAGAGTAGAAGCAATAAACTTCTCCTAGCTCAACGATTTCTTTGAAGAAGACTGGAATGAAGAATACCCCTTTAATGGAAAGGTAGAAAAATTCTCTACGGTGAGAACTTTGGAAGGAGATTCATCTACAATGACATATTCATTGATCGGATATCTGAGCCAGCTAGGGCTCTACTTTGTGTCTGTAGAAGAACCTTTCTGCATTTCCACTCCAATAGAGAAGTAGGAGAGCTGGAGAAATTCGCTCTCTCTAACCTGTTAACTAACACTTCATTCAACCTTCGCCACCTCTTTTTAAACCTGAGTCAAACCCTAGCCATCTATAACCCAAACTAAGAGGAATGCTACTGCTCTCATCTTGTCTTTAGGATTCTCTCTCATATGGGAGTCCTAAATTATATTTCAGCTCCATCCATTCCAATCCCAACCTTAGACTTTATTCTCCCTAGCGATACTGCAAGAGGAGAAAGACTCCTCCTTGTCACATCAAGGGAGAACCTAAGTAAAAGCCTGTTGATGATAGGAGATCGTCTAGTGGAAAGAAGAAGCTGAAGGGAAATCTTGATACAAGCCTTACTGAGGCAAGTCTTTTAGAAGACTCGTTTGATAGCGATGGAGAGACGGTTATTCAAGTTAGACAATTGATCGTGTAGCATAGTAAGCGTCAAACCCTCACGATTGAGAGGCTGATTGAAAGGTTGCTAGGTGAGCACAAAAGGACTCTGGAAGATCATCTTACAAATCTTCTGAAGACAAAGAGGAACGTTGATCAGGTTATCAAAAGATGTGCCAAAAAGGTATGTCAAAATGAGTTTTGATAAAAGATCTGAAAGGTAAGTCTATTCTAAAAAAGAACACCATCCTACGACTGACATTTACTCCAATAGCCAGAAGAAAACAAATCTCAAGACAAGTTTCGTCAAAACGGTCATATTATCAGCTCTTAAGACAAGCAGCATTACAACGGTTATACCATCAAGGTGTATAAATAGAAGACTAGAAGAAAGAAGAAGATGATGATGATGAAGAAAGAAAATATAAAGATATAAAGATATCTCATCATCCATTGAGCAAGGAAATCTCTTTGGACTACCAGTGCTAAATTGCTCCTATCAAGAAAAGGGAAAAAGAGAAGAGCTCAAGAAAAGAAGAAGAATACTCTCAAGCTTCATCAGAATATCCATTTTTAGAAAGAAAAGAGAGTGAAAAAGTGTAATACAAAAGAAGATCTCTCAAGCTTCATTGTAATATCTTACTTGTGCTTGTAATAAGAGAGAAAGAGAGAAAGAGCAAAGTAAAGCATCCCTCTAGTACTTCATTGTATTAAATGCTTACTTATGTAAGGTGAGAAAAAAAGAGATGAGAGAAATACCTGCGAGTATTTAGGCCATAATGTATTGTAATTAGATCCTCTCTACGAGAGTCATGGTCTAAACGACTTGCAAGCAATCTACTATTCCAACTCTGGAGAGAATCAAACACTTAAGCCTTAACTTTGAAAGGTTAAGGAAATCTAGGCAAGGTCATCTAGTACTAGGAGTGTAGCGAATACTCAACTGACCTAAGGTAAGTGAGTGTTATTCGTTGATTAGGGGTACCAAGAGTGGTGAAGAATACTACACAACCAAGAGTTGGTGAAACTCAACGAGGCGGTATCATGGATACCAGATTGCCTCAGGATACTAGAGTGTTGGAAATACTCAAGGAAATCTCGGCAAGGATTGTTGAGTACCAAAAGTGGTGTGAATACTTAAGAAAATCTCGGCAAGAGGTGATGAGTACCAAAAATAGTGCAAATACTCAACTGATCTAGGGTAACTAAACTAGACGATGTTTCTCAGTTGCATTATAAGTGTTTAGGGATACCAGGAGTGGTGAATAATACTATGCAATCGTGAGTGAGTTAAACTCAAATTTACATCATTGAATATCTAATGGAACCCTCTAAGTTAACTTAGAGAAGAATTGAACGTAACCATAACAGGTGAACTAGTATAAAACATCTTGTGTGTTTTAGCCTGTTGATAAACGATGTAGTTTAGTTAATGTCTCCTATATTCTTTATCTCTGACAATACGTGTCATTACGTCTAAGGTCACTGCCTTATTCTAAAGTGGATAAGTTGAGTTGGGCATGTAAACGATCTCTCCAAGATAGCGTTGCCTAATTAAGATCAACCAACTCACAAAGTGTTATGTATATCAGGATCAGTTTGCAAGTTGCTAAAAAGTTATGAAAACACTATTCAACCCCTCTTCTATTGTTTTCCTGCACCTTCATCTACAAGAAGCATGGCGCTAGTACCATACGTGAGGTTGAAGGGCGTCTCGCCGGTCATGCCCTTTGGTGAGCATCAGTATTCCCAAAGTAACCTTAACCCTTCACCTTCGATCATTTGATCTTCCAAGGCGGTATGTAGGGTTCAACCATCAATCCGACTACGTAACACTCTTGATAGGTGTTCTGGTGCACGTTGAACGTGCATGTGGTTCCCCTATCAGAAGGGAACTTCATCATTAAGTGAGGCGTGGAGATGATCGCACCAAAAGTATTCAAGCTTGGACGCCTAATCAACATATTGTACGAGGTGTTCACCTCCACCAATAGGTACCTCACTCTCAATTCCTTCCCTTCACGCCCGATCCCTTGTTGGGTCCTTAGATCCACACAATTGTGTGTGTCCACCCATTCGTTGACAAAACACACTATATGTTCGTTGTATGGTATGATTAGATATTATAAAAGGTCCATCTTCTGGAAAGTCTTCTAGTATAGGATGTTCACCAAGCTACACTGGTCTATCACGATCTTGTTGACTCTATACCAAGCGATCTTGACCATGATGACCATGGGGTCATCTTGATCGGGATCTGACACTTTGAAGTCTTCATCCGTGAGGTGATGGGTGGCATGGAATTTGGCTTGCGATCCTCCAAGTGGAAATTAGTTCCTTTGAGATTGTGTTAATGTTACTGCCTAGGGGGCGGTCACAACTTATACTTCAATGCCTAGCTCCCTTCGACGCTCGTTGCAGCGTGGACGCCAATTGGGGCTCCACCTTCGAGGAGGGCTCCTTTTTGGCTTGTCGATTTTTATGAACCTCTGGAGATGACCCACTCGGATAAACTCCTATATCTTGTTGTGGAGGGTTGAACACTCCTCCGTTTTATGCCCTAAGTTTTAGTGATACTGACAATGGTTTTTAGCATCTGCATTCCTTGGGGTAGGTTTCCTTTTCTTGGGTAGAAGGAGGTGTGCACTCAATCACTCCTCCAGGATCCTTGCCCTTGGCACGTTTAAGGGCGTGTATTGATGGAACTTCGACCCCCGAGGAAAATCCTTCATTCTGAAGTCTTTCACTTTATCTCTTTGTTTGTTTCTTCTCACCGCTCGCACTCACGACCTCTTGCTGCTATTTCTTGTGGAATTTCCTCATGTCCTCTACCCGCATAAACTCTATAGCTCGTTCATGTAACTCTTCCATAGTTTTTGCTGGCCTCATGCAATGACTATCAGCAAACTGTCTAGCTTTTAAGGTCGTGGATGTGTGATGCAAGACAAATTCCTGGCTCACATCCTTAATCTTTCGTGCGGTCTTATTGTAATGGTCCATAAAAGCTCTTATGGACTTGTTCTTTTCCTACTTGGTGGTGACCAAGGCTAGGGCTATCAGGTTCTGGGTCTTACTGACCGCATACTGCGGACCGAACCGGGTGCAAATGGTGGAGAATTTGTCCACAGAGTTAGGTGGTAGATATTTGAACCAACCTCCCCCCTTTGGAGATAAAGAGAAGGCTCTACACCACACATGGTTACTCGTCATGTAAAAGGCCATCAGATTAATGAACATCCTCAAATGCTCGTCTATGTCAGTTGACTCGTCATACTTCTCGAATGTCAAGGGCATCCACCTTTTGGGAATGGACATATCCATGATTACTAAGGTAAAATGTAGCATACCGAATATGTGACCCGTTTGTACCATGGGCGCTCCTTTAGTTGCTCCCGTGCTTGCCTCATGGACTGTCGTGACTAGTCCTTCCATCTGTTTGTTTTGGTTCGACGAGCTAGGACCGCCCGACATAGAGTGTTGGGCCATTTGTAAATGGTGTACGGCTACATGTTTGGCCCCCAATGTCGCTAATTTTGCCTCAAGCCTCCTTTGTATTTCTTACATTTGGCGCTGCATTTTCCTTATCAACTCCATAGGATCTTGTTGGTTGCCCGACTCTCGTGGTATAGTTTTTCTCATGTTCTTGGTGGTCACCATTCTAAACCAATAACCAAAATGCAAATGCATATTATAACTTCCAAAGTGGCTACATAATTTTTGTTAAGTTGAAGAAAAATATCTAAATACATGTTTTATTTTTTTTTTTATAATCCATAATTGTAGCAATGAAATAAAATCCTCCCCAAAATAAAAAATGATAGTGATTACAAATATCTATGATCCATATTCACTATAAAGGACCAGAAATGCCTTGCTTACGTATCATTGAAAAGTGCATTAAGATAAATACAACAGTAAAAAGAGGTAAGACAAAAGTATGCAAACTATAAAAATGAGTTAAAGTAGATTGGCCCACATTGGAACTTCCACGTAATAACTCTACCAAAGACGATCCTATTACAGGAATAGCTTTGGGTACGCCTGTTACAATTTTTACTGCCCAATAACCAATTTGATCCCAAGGTAAGGAACAACCAGTTACACCAAAAGATGCAGTTAATACAGCCAAAACTACACCTGTAACCCAAGTTAATTCGTGAGGTTTTTTAAAACCACTTGTAAGATACACACGAAATACGTGTAGAATCATCATTAAGACCATCATACTTGCCGACCATCGATGAACTGATCGGATTAACCAGCCAAAATTAGCTTCAGTCATTATATATTGAACAGAAGCAAAAGCTTCAGTAACGGTTGGACGATAATAAAAAGTCATAGCAAATCATGTTGCTACTTGGACTAAAAAACAAGTAAGTGTAATTCCTCCTAAACAATAAAATATGTTCACATGAGGCGGAACATATTTACTGGTTATATCATCGACAATCGCCTGAATTTCAAGACGTTCTTCGAACCAATCATAAACTTTATTGAGATAGGTAACCCAAAGGAACCCCCCCCCCCAAAGAACCGTATATGCGAATTTCATCTCGTACGGCTCAAACAAAATTACCAAAATATTGATTGTAACAAAAACAGATATCTGTAATAGAAAGTTTGAAACTGCTTTATTTAATCCTATGATTCTAATTTTCTCTTACGATAAAAAAAGAAAAATACGAACGCTATTCTTTTTTGTTATTGATATAATGCCAAAATATCAAGTCGGCACAATCGTCTTTATGGTGTTCTTTTAAGGCCTCTTGAATATTCTTTACTTCATTTTTTTATTTGTATAATGTGAATTTACTGTTGTCTTCTTTATTCTTTAATTTTGATTATTGATAAGGATTTTCTTGTTAGGATCATACGAATGAATAAAAAAAACCTCAGATTCATACTAGAACCACGATGATTCAGATTCAAAACAACTTTTAATCGAAGTCCAAAAATTCTCTGAGTAAGAATTGTTGGATCATCACTTCTTCAATGAATAGATAGAATATAATGAAAAAATTCAAGGAAAGGTTTGTCCTTTGCTCAAAATAAAGACAAACTGGAAAAGCTTGAAAGAATAAAAAATTTTCAATTTATTTTGAGAACTCTTTAAAAAGGTTTTTAAGTCCAGTTGCGAGGTATAAATATTTAGTATGAATCATAGTATTAAGATTTTAAGAATCTATTTTCTATATTCCGTGCTCCAGATACTAGATTAAATATCTGACGGAATAAAACCATCTCTATCAAGATGACAGACCCATTTTATGTTCTGTATTTTCAATAGGACCAATTAAAACAAGTCACACACTCATATTCCGAAAATACAAAAACAAAGAAATTCTACGATCAAACTACCACATAAAAATTGAATAGACTAAGAAACAATAAGAAACCTAAATGCTTCACTTTCTATAAACGAATTACTCGATTCTTGTGAATCTAATTGATAGAAATTTCGTCCAATAAAATGGACGAATTATAAATCTCCAAAATAATAGATAGAAATATCGCAAATAGAGCCATTGCAACACCCATCAAAGGAGTAGTTCCCCACCCCGGGGCTACTTTACCATATTCTGAATTTAAAGGTTTCAATAAATTCCCTACAACAGTTCGTCTAGGACCAGATCTAGAATTATCCTGAACGGTTTGCGTAGCCATAAATACTCTTTTTTATTCATTTAGATCTGTTGACTTTGTATACCATTTCGCTGTAAATATAAGGATCTTATCCTATAGATCATTCTATTGTGATCTGGAAACTTTATAATTAAAATAATGGAAACAGCAACTCTAATTGCCATCTCTATATTTGGTTTACTTGTAAGTTTTACTGGGTATGCCTTATATACTGCCTTTGGGCAACCCTCCCAACAACTAAGAGATCCATTTGAAGAACATGGGAACTAGTTGAAGTAATGCGCCCTCTCTATTGGGGGCTCATTACTTCAATTAAGATAATAAAAAATTATTTTACCTTTTTCGTCGGAACTTTAGGAGTTTCTCTAAAAAAAATCGCGAAAAAAATAATTCCTAAAGTTGAGACTAAGAGGAATGTATAAACCAAAGCTTCCATAAATTTAATCGTGGTTTACAATTATAGCTTTCATACTTGTTTCTTAGGGTGGGGCTCTTTTCGAAAAGAAAAAAAAGAATAAATGCAATTATTCAAATCAAGATTTATCTAATTCTTTATGTGAAATTAAAAATGATAAAAAAGTAGAAAAGAACAAAAGAATGTTATACTACCGGTCTTCTTGTAGTTGGATCTCCAAGTTTTTAGATGCTCCAAATTCTACTTGAGCATCTAAATCTGGGTCGATACCAGCAAAAACATCTCTGAACAAAGTTCTAGCATCATGCCAAATGTGCCCGAAAAAGAATAGCAGAGCAAATGAAGCATGCCCAAAAGTAAACCAACCCTTTGGACTGCTACGAAAAACACCATCTGATTTCAAAGTAGCACGATCTAATTCAAAAATTTCACCCAATTAAGCATGTCTAGCATATTTTTTCACAGTAATGGGATCACTATAACTTACTCCATTAAGCCCACCACTATAGAACTCAACAGTTACACCTACTTGTTCGACACTATATTTCGATTCTGCTCTTCGAAAAGGAACATCGGCTCTAACAATTCTGTCCCCATCTACTAAAACAACTGGAAATGTTTCAAAAAAAGTAGGCATACGACGTAGAAAAAGCTCATGTCCTTCTTTATCTCGAAAAATGGGATGTCCTAACCAACCGACGGCTATTCCATCTCCATTGTCCATGGAACCCGCTCTAAATAACCCCCCTTTTGCTGGATTATTTCCGATGTAATCATACAAAGCTAATTTTTCTGGAATTTTAGACCAAGCTTCTGATAAATTATGATTTTTGGCTAGTCCAGCACCAACTCTTCAATATATTTCTTGCTGGAAGTATCCCTAATCCCATTGATATCGAGTAGGACCAAATAATTCAATGGGGGTTGTTGCTGAACCATACCACATAGTTCCAGCAACGACAAAAGCTGCAAAAAAGACAGCAGCAATACTGCTAGAAAGGACAGTTTCAATATTTCCCATACGTAATCCTTTATATAGACGTTGGGGTGCTCCGGCCACACCTTCGTAACTCCAAATACCCGGATTCGTTATAGCCCCTCCTGTGATATTCCAACCGCCCCACGAATTAGTTATTCCTAAACGAGTCATGAAAGGTATAACGAACATACCCTGTCTCCACATTGGATCAAGAACAGGATCAGAGGGATAAAAAACTGCTAATTCATATAGAGCCATCGAATCGGCCTAACCAGCAACTAGAGTTGTGTGCATTATATGAACAGAAAGCAAACGGCCCGGATCATTTAAAACAACAGTATGAACACGATACCAAGGTAAACCCATGAACAAATACCCCT